>FXXK01001644.1:1159-22542 GCA_900184695.1 Betula pendula | reverse complement strand
TGTGTATTAATTACTCCCTTGGTATATAAATGCTTCCGCTCAGTTTATATATAATGTGATAGGTGACTCTGATGTAATAGATGTTTATCTCATGATACGTTATGAGATGCATGTATGACAGGTGTTTCTATCACCCTGTGACGATTGGTCCGGTTTATGATTGCTGTATGTTTTAAAAAAAAAAAAAAATATAGCTACAGTGTAATTATGAATCGGGTCGTCACAGTATAAGACTGTAGTAACTGGTGTCCAAAACTCCAATTGATCATATGATTATATTTTGTTGTAATGAATATTGATGGATTATTCCTTGATTAAACATAAGAACATTGGGCATATCCTTTTAATGTTTTACATAGCATATATGTGTTTTGAATATTCACCCGATATATGTATGTAAAGGTCCTTAGGTTGTATTGTATTTGACTATGGTGTGAATAAAGTATTTTTAGCACACAGGAAAATCATAGTCAAAGGATTCTTGTAACCTATAAAATGTTTTTAGTTCATAGTCATAAGGTGGAACTGGGCATTCTACCCTAGACTATATCATGGTCAACTTTGGTGATCTATCTTGATCTAGTGAAGTGGGGATAGACTTTAGGTTGGCATGATGATGTAATAGAAAGGTGGGATACATGTACAAGGCTATACACTGAACAGGACCACATGAGTCATTGTTCTTTGTAATAACTGTCAGAAAAAATAATGTACCTGCACGATAACTTATATAACTATTACTCTTAATCTTGAGAAGTTAGTAAACCAGATGTCTAAGTGGACATTACTTTGATGTATTGTGGAGTGAGACCAATTTTCTTGGGCAACATCTCTATACATCGGGTGATTAACATGAAGCATTGTGAAAGATCTCTCTTCAAGAAGGAATCCAAATCCTTTGTTGGTTAAACAAAGAGATAAGGAACATTCCTCTTGTTTTAGGATTGATAAGAATGTTTTATTTTACATCTCAAGCCTGAGTGAGTTTCGGTGGAATTTACTTGAAATGGATGAATAAGGGTGAGAGGAATCTCACAGGATACAATGAGATAAAACATAAAATTCGAATCTGGTGACTCAAGGAAACAAATGTAGTGAACAAAGTGACAGTTAATCATCTTTGTTTTAACTATAGAGTGAGTTGATGTAAATTGACTAAGGTAAAAATGTTCCTCAGTAATTTTATTAAGGATTTATTTATTTAGGTTGCTTTTATTTAAATAAAATGGGGCTTTGAATTTTATTCAAGCTTATTTTATTTTATTAAAAACTTGGGGTAAGAGAATTTATATCTAAGAGTCTTGTATGAAGAGTTTGGGCCAAAGGAATTAATTCCTAGGCTTGGTCCAAAGAGAAATGAGCATTGGGCCAAAGAGGTAAAATCAAGGGGCCCAAGCTAAGTCCAAGGGAGGCAAGGGCTAGGGATAAACCTGATGGTTACCAGTCGGCCAAAGAGGAGAGAATTCTCCCCTTATGAGCGACGGCCACTAGAGGAGAATTCCTCTAGTGGCTTGTAATCTTTTTTTTTCTTGGGATTTGTTTTAATTCTATTTTCCAATTTCATATCGTAATTGGATTCTAGAATTGTTTCTACCTCCTCTTCAAGTAATCCTAAATTTATAAATAGAGGATCATAAGAAGCATGACACACACAATTGAACTACAACAAAAGAGTTTAGAGCTACAATATAGTAGAGGGTATAAGAAAAATATTCTAGAGATTTTTAACTCTTATGCTTTTAGTTGTGAGTCCACACTCACAGTCTTATTCAGCGATCAAGAAGAAGATCTGAAGATTGAAGAACTTTGTTCTTCGTGTTCTTTGTATTCTTCGAAGCTCCTTCAAGTCCTTGGTGATATTAGATCTTTAAAACCTAAAAGTTCTTAGTGTTCTTGGCATTGTTCTTCAACCTTTTAAAGATCATTGATATCAAGCATGAAGAAAGATTCAAAGCCTCATGCAAATATTTTTAAATGCCTAAAAGAGGCCCACACGATTTGTAAGTAACTACTAACTTGTTGTTTCTCTTATCACTAGAATAATGGAACGCTATGTTTCTTCTTGGAGTATGCTACGACCATATGCTTTTTTCTTTTTCACTGCGCATAATGTTTTTGTAACATGATCCCAAACAAAGATGGTATGTTTGTGCAATGTTCAGGGCACTGGAACTGTACCAGAAGTCATTTTGGATGCGCTAACCCTACTGAGAGGAATAATGTATCGGGTAAACCATATTATTAACATATGACTATTTATATTGTATTTCATGGAGCATATTTCTTGCATATGAGATATAGGTGTTCAATCGCTGAGGTTATGTTCCTTCTTTTAAAATTAAAACTCCATTTTTGTCAAAGGGCATAATATCAAAGATTGGACCTGTTATTTGTGAAAATATCATGTATAATTCATGACTACCTTTTTGCATTAATTTTATACCCCACTTGTTTCAAAATAACTTGCTTACAAAGTTAGCCGACTTACTTAGTTACTTTCTCTCCCGTAAAATACTTTGATATTTTGCAAACCCTCAGAGATTTGATTAGTTGGGACTCTCACCAAGATTTTGATATCAAGACAACAATTGATATTTAGGTTTGATTTTCTAGATGCTCTATGCCCATATTTATTGATGTTAGAATTGTTTATTTTTTATGTACTCATATCAACTATTCTGTTATTTACTTTGATAAATGTTTAAATGGAGAAACCAAACAGTTACCAGTTAATTGTTTTTGTATCCCTATGGACGTTATACTCTAGATTAACTTCTTTTCAATGGTTAAATCCTGTGTATAAAGTGATCTTCAAGCTAGTGTTTTACATATTTCCTCTTCATAAAGAGAATAGAGGTATCCCTGAGTCTTAATAGAATAATTAAGGTTGGGAGGTGAACTATAAATTTAATTACAAGTTAATTAAATTCTTGAGGCATTATATAGGTGGAAAGGGAAAAATAACTACTGGATACGTCTACGACTTGGTAAGTAAGATACTTCAGAACCGAGCTCATGCTGTGAGCCTAACTTTTAATGCAATAAAAAAAGTATTTAAACAAAGCTCTCTACATTGCTTATTACTTTTCATAAATTATGTTGTTTTTGCCATTATGCTAATAAGAGAATGGTTTTAATATAAGAAAGAATGATAAGGCATAATCATAGCGACAACAATTTGCAAGGATATAAGTCATAAAACATGGATTCTCAATAGATATACATAAAATATATTCTTTTGTCTATTTCATAATCTTATTCCATAACATTGTCATACCCATATATTAACCTCATACGGTGGAGGTAATCTTACCATACTGAACCTCATTTCACAAGTGATCTATAACATACCCGTATACCAAGTACCGTAACATATCAGCCATGCCGTCATACCGGAAACCCATCTCACAGGTGATCCGTAACATACCGGTACTCCAAGTACCATAATATACCGGCTATGTCGTCGTACCATACCTATACATTAACCCTCGTACAATGAAGTTTAGCAACATAACATATTGAATTTCTCTTTTAGGTAATCCCTAACATACTAGCACCCTTGCCACGAGGCCCGCCATACTGGCTATGCCGTCGTACCAAAACCCCATTACAAGATATATGTAACCCATTTTGGAGACCCGTGATCATCAAGCCACCAAAATGCTTATCAACACCCCATTACAAGGTAGTCGTACTCATATTGAAAAACCCACCACCGACTAATGTGTAATGCATACAGGCTATGCCGTTGTACTGACACCCCATCACAAGGTGGTCATAATCATATCGGCACCCTCATTGGGTAACCATCAATCTCTTATCATACCGACTCCCCAAGTTAGGGTGGTCGTAAGTCTCATTACATAAATTCATTATCTTTCATTATTAAAACATGTTTGATAAATAAAACATAATTCAAGTTTAGAGATATAATCATGTAATGAAAATCTATAGGCTCATGACATAAAGAAAATATAAATAAAAGTTCTCAATAGTTTATATCAGAATAGCATGCTCTAAAATGGTTTCATTCCTAATTCTGTAAGTGATAAGTGTTGAATGTTACACATTTAAGCCCTTAACTCGCATATGTTAACCTTTAGTTTGTGTTGTAATATAATGTTTTGTTGTGTTTTAGTGTTTTCTCTTATTTTTAGGTCTTAATAAAGAACACAAGCAATTCTATCGAATTCAGGATTAAAATACATCAACTTCTGCAAAGCTGTTGAGCTGACCTTTGTGCACTATTTTGATCATAACTTTTAGCTCAAAACTCTGATTAAGGCAAGGTCAAGTGCATTAGAAAGAGGACTCAAAAAGGAACAATTCATCAAGCCAAAGCTGAAGCAGAAAATGGGCGCTCAAGCACCCAAAATGGAGATTGAGCGCCAGCAGCCTATGCTCGAGCGCCAAAAAGTAGGGATCGAGCGCCATCGGTCCTTCCACAAGCACCGCAGATCAGTTCTACAACTGAAATTTGCGTACTATTTTGGCCATAACTCTCAGTATAAAACTCGGATTAAGTTAAGGTTAGAGGCGTTGGAAAGAAGACTTCAAGATGAACAAATGCTATTTTATGTGAAAGATCAGATTCAAGAGTCTTGTAGGTAAAAAATACGTGTGAAGTCCACAAACCTTCTGGAAGCAAAAATATTTGCAAATATCTGAAAATCTCTGAAAAATAATCAAAGATTGCGGCTGGTAGGCTATGGTAGGCGCCGATATGTCTCTTCAGAAAAGTCCTAGCCCATTGACTTAAGATTTTTCCTTGATCTTTATATTGTAATAATATCTTAAAGTCTTCTGCCTCTATAAAAACTTAGCCAAAGGAGAAGAAAAAAATGAAGGCAGTGTGTGTTCTGTGTAGTTTATTTCCAGTGTAATTTTTAGTTCATTTTGTATTCTTTTGTTGTTTAGATAGTGGATAGAACTCAACCCATAGCACCAAATCTCCTTAGGGAATGGTTTTCTCCAGTCCCATGGAGATTCTCAAATCCTTCATGAGGAACTAAACCCTTTGTAGGGTTTGATGTAATTCTTTTCATGGGGTTATGGGTTGATTGTATTTAGCTAGGATTTTATGCATTTGGTATAATGATTGTATAAGCCCAAGGATTGATCTTCAAGATATACCATTTGAGATGAAAACCTTTTTCTTGTCTATGAGAAATTTTTTGAAGTCTTGAATGAATTCAATGTTTTCAATGTCTTCAATGTCTTTGATTAAGGAAACATAGGCTTTGCAATTATGCTTTTGACATGATTTTATGTGAGTTTGATAGGGTATGCTAGGGACCACGACTCAATCCACACTTAGAATAACTTAGAATAGGTGGAAAGTGGAGTGGAAACCTATGATATTTTATGCTTATTTCATGAAATTGTATAGACTATTGAGAGAACTTATATCGCATGCTAGAGAACACGAGTTATATCACATGTAGGATGTTAAGTGAGTGACTAGTGCGAAACTATGATGCTTTATTATTTTCTTTCGGTAGTATTTTCATGTTGAGTTCGTTGTAAGGATTGACAACCTTTACACGCTCATATTATACTTTTGCTAAAGATCCATGCTAGATATAATCTGTTTCTATCTACTTTCACTGTTATCTTTTATGTTTATATCATTTACATTTATTTCATTTTCATTTATGTCATTTATATTTCTATTATTTACATTTATGTCATTTACATTTAAAAAAACCCAAAAACATCTCTTTTCATGAGTTGAGTTAGAGAAAATCTTGAAAGCTTGATAAATAACCATCACAGTCCCTACGGACGATACCCTCTTTTAGAACTATCCTGCAAAGGTATGATCTATCGCGAGCAGTTAATTATAAATTTTAAAATCGGTAATGCTCGCACGACTATCAATAAGTATATCACTTACCTTGACAACTCAAATGAATCCTCAGACGTCCTAACTTCCTGCACTACAAATCAACCTACAATTAGACAAGATGCTAATCATAAACGTAAACCATACTTGGAGACCTAAAACACACAATAGAAACCCTAAAATAGGTTCCCAAGATAGTTAGGATCAACTCCAAGGATTTTAGGATCAACTCAGACTATCTGGGATCAATCATAGATAACCAGGAACCAAAAAAGAAGGCTAAGATCAATCCTGGGGGATCTGGGATCGATCTCGTAGGGATGGGATCGATCTTGCAGGGTGTAGGATCGATCATCCCCTGCTGGGATCGATCCTAGTGCATTTCCAGCACCAGTCTTGAGCCATTTCGAGTCCCAAACACACATCAAACAACTCCAAAACGTCCCTAGGGTTTGTACAACACCCAGAAACATCTCGGTATAATTTTAGACACTCAAAGTCACACTCTTGATATGAGATTATCAAAAGTTAACTTTGATTACCCAAACAAACATAAAATAATTAAGTGTGTGTGTTTGTGTTGGTTTAAAACAATATTTGAATAAATAAAAGTGCTATAACGTCAACCAAACTCAAAACCTTTATCTTGAAATCATGAAACATTAACCAACCTAAAATATAGTTTAACTACTTTTGAAAATAACTATTTAAAACACATACTTTGTTTAAAACAATTATTCTTTCAATAAAAACATAATTTAAACAATTATAAAACATAATTATGAACAAAATAAGTTACAAAAAGGATATTGAAAGGAATAGCAAGGTTAAACAATTACCTAACAAAAAGGGTTCAACAATGGTTTTGGAATTCACAAAAAAATCAATTCTAGGCTTCTTCTATGCTCTGACTCTGCTCTAGGGCTTCGGGAACAAAGGAAACCATACAAATGAGTTGTAAGAAGGTTAAGAATAAATAAATATGGCTTGGGGTCGAGTTTCTAGGGTTTCGGACTCTCAAAATAGGGTTTTTTATGTTGGGGATTATGCCCTAAATCCCAAGATTATGATATGATTGACTTTGTAATTTCTAATAAATAAATGTTTATTGAATACACATATATATTTGAACATATGGCGTATAGTCTTTTGTATGATTTTTTATGATTATCCCCATACGAAAGGTCTAGGGAATGCATTGAATATGGTCTATAGGTGTGAGTAAAGTTTTGTCATACAAGGTCTAAGACCATAAGCCTTGTACTCCGAAATCATTTCTTCGTAGTCATGATGGAACTGGACATTCCATCAAGTAAGATTGTTACGCATCAATTGTGAGATTTACCTTAATCAGACGAAGCATATACTTCAGGTTGATGTGTAGGTGTATAGGGTGGTATACACTGAACGAATAGGGAGTTTTCTTTCTTGTTAAAATACTGTTTTTAAAAAAGATATAACTCTCAAACTATTTATACTTGAAATTCTAAATCCTGAGAGAAAAGCAAACTCAGATGTGAAATGTCTTGACTTTGACACATTAGAGACTGAGCCCTTAAGCTGTATAAGGTCGTCATGGTCTTTTGTGATTGGGTGATCACATGTAGCATCGTGGGCAGAGCTTTTCTCAATAGGGAATCCAAATCCTTCTTTGGTAAGAAAGACACGAAGTCTCCCCTTGAATAGGATTTTATTCAGTGTTATTCTCTAAGTCTTTGATTAGAGCATTTGGTAAGGTTAACTCCAAATTATACCTAGTGGGTGGACACTCACAAGAGAGAGAATAATAAGAAAATAGAAATCTGGTACACAAGAATTAAGAGGTAGAGAATATAGTGTGATAGTATCTCAGCCCTTATTCGTCTACGGAGGACTTTATGGATGATTCATACTTGTGGTAAATGTTAAAGAGAACTTTGTTGATTTAATCAAAAATATTTTTCAGAGTGCAATTACAATTATGTAGTGGCGTTCATTGTAATTAATAGTGACTTGGGATAGTTGGATACTATTGGAGCTGAAAATATTTTTCTCTTTAGGTCCATCATCAAGCTATTGTAAATTAACCATAGACAGGCTTGTTATTTATTTATTGGACAGATTATTTTAT
This sequence comes from Betula pendula, assembly GCA_900184695.1. Taxonomy (NCBI): domain Eukaryota; kingdom Viridiplantae; phylum Streptophyta; class Magnoliopsida; order Fagales; family Betulaceae; genus Betula; species Betula pendula. The sequence continues at coordinate 14,587 of FXXK01001644.1, read as the reverse complement.
TTACTTAAACATGGGCTTATTTAATTAAATAAGCAGATTGTTTTTATTAAATAAAATATAAGCCCAAAGAAAAGACTGTATAGAGAAAGAAGTGGGAAAGGTGGGCTTGGGATAAACCCCAGCCCAGGTAGCTAGGGAATGACACACAGGCCAAGGAAATTTTCCCTGGCCCATACGTCACCTCCTAGGGAGGTGAGGGCTAAGGTTTTTGCAAACCCTAGCCTCCTCCTAAGGAGGTGGAGGCTAGGGTTTTGCAAACCATAGCCGTCCACCTCCCATTTTCCTATAGTCCCACATTGCTTCTTTTATTTCTTCTGTGCTCCTTTCAAGAATATAAATAGAGGACCCTATGGCTTAGTCAAAGGACACTCCAACACAATTCTTTTAGCCATTGCTAAGAATTGAAAGCACTCCTTGAATATTTATTCGGAGAGCTAAGTTAAAATTTCTAGTAAAGTTTGTTTGTGAGAAGATCTGAGGTGACATTGGTGACCAAGAGCTAGAAAGAGCCCACACTATTTGGTTATTTCTAGTCATTGGTGAGAAGATCTGAGGAGTTCTTGAAGCGTTCATCGAGAAGAGGATTCTTCGCTCATATAGCCAAGGTGTGGCCCTAGTTAGCAAGTAAGTAATTTTATGTTCTTGCTAGTTTTTTATTAAATAGAAGTCTTTTTCATAGACTAGATCCTGAGTAGGGAATATATTATTTTTCCGCTGCACAATTTTTAATTTGCACTCATATTCCCAACAATTGGTATCAGAGCCTACTTTATTTGATACATGTAGAAGAAAAGTTTTAGAAAACTATTTTTCTGTTTTTCTATTGCTTGTGTTTGGATGATCTCTGGAAACGAAAGTTCTTGTTTAAGACCTAGAACATGTTCTACGACATGTTAGGATCTCAACTAATAAGTTTCAAGTCGTTTGGAAATCGTTTGCTATTTTTAATTGTTTTTACGTTCCAGAATATGTTGCTGTAAAATTTACAGCAGGCCTGTAGTATTACGAATTTTTTCGAGTTGTGTTAACAAGACCTAAATATAATTGGGCACTTGTTTACACAAGGAAAATTCGTGCTCGACACAATGGTCCAAACAGATCATCGTTTCGATTAATATCAAAAAAGTTATTATCGTTTTAAAATTCGTTGACGGTTCTGGAAATCAAAAATCCTGCATGCTGACATAGAATGCGATTTTATTGTGAAAAATATTTTTTCAGTAATAAAACTCTAGGGTATTTTTGATACAAGGGGGATACAAAGTTGAAAGACCAAAATACTCCAAGGTACAAATATATGCTATTTATTGAAAGCCATCTTTGTATTGATTTTATAAATACAGTGTAGGCCAAATAATCAATTTTTTTCATATCTTCATTGTTGTGTGAATGTAAACAAATTTTATGGATCCTATTTAATTGAATTTGAATTTGTTCATTCAAGTACAAGAAAAGATTGAAAGAAAATTGAAGTTATTAGCAGATAGTGTTTTCTTGAAAAACACAAAGTGGCAAAGTCGCAATTGTGATAGAACAATTGTTTTTTAAATAAACCCAGAGTTTAAAATATCAAGTGAGAGAGAGATTCCGGGATGTAAATCTCACAATCTTCATCACAAGTCTATAGTAATGTTGTAAATAAAATACCTTGACTTGGCCTTGGGCCTCGCGATCCCCACGGAGGGTAATTTTGTTTCATGGGTTACATAATAGATCTTCGGATCGGATAAATGCGATATGCTTATCACCAATTGATGGTCACCCCACGGTGGAGTCACTTAGACAACCATATCAATTTTAAATGGATGGTCACACATGACTGATCTTAGATATTAACCTCCCCATGGAACTATGTTATCTATCATTAGAGACTGAAATAAAAACAGCATTTATTAATGACATGGTAGTTACAATAATGGTTTTTATTGTAAACTTAGGGCCATTAATAGAGAGATATAATCTCGCCTAATCAATTGATTAAAGATACCTTAACTTGGGATGAAGCCTCGCGATCCCCACATATGGTAATTTTAATCACAGATTAGATAGTCGTAGCTTTTCAAATATAATATGTCTTATTGGGTTTACATGTTTTATTTGTGCTAAATTTAATATATGCCTGATATATGCTCAATATATATTTTCAGAATACAATATGTCTTCATTTAGCCATTTCTCTACCATCTTGAATGAAAACAAGTTGACTAGTCCCAACTATGTTGACTGGAAAAGAAACATGGATATAGTGCTAACTGCAGAAGGGCACAAGTACGTGCTTGCAAAGGCATGTCCAGATGTTTCAGCAGAGGATGCCTCAGAAGATGACAAGCAGCGATTTAATCGCTGGAGGAAGTCTGATGAGATGGCCAAGTGTTACATTCTAGCCTCTGTGCAGCTTCAGGAAATAAATCATGCCTCGGCTATGCTGACAATCCTGAGAGAGATGTTTGGTGAGCAGAGTCGTGCTGCAAAGGCATATACGATGAGATCTTTGCTGAGTACAAAGATGGCTGAGGAAACACCAGTGAGGGAGCATTGCCTATCAATGATAGCCATGCTTAATACGCTGAAGGTTCTAGGTGCTGAGATAGATGGTGAGTCTCAGGTAGATATGATTCTATAGTCCCTGCCTTCCTCCTTTAATCAATTCAGGCTCAATGTGAACATGAGCAAAAAGGACTATACATTGGCAGAATTGATGAACGAGTTAATAGCAGCGGAAAGCATCTTAAAGAACAATACCTTGGCATTTATTGCTCATGCTTCCAACCCCAAGCGTAAAGGCAAGTGCAAGAAGAAGCAGTTTAAACAGGCTAGCAACATTGTTGCCAATAAGCCGAAGCCAGCTGGAAAAGGGACAAAGGCTAATCAGTGGAAGAAGAATTGCTTCTACTGTGATCAGCCAGGGCATTGGAAGAAAACATGCTCCAAGTATCTTGCTTCTAAAGCACAAAGTAACAAATCTTCCTTTTTAGTTGAAATGTGTTTAGTTGTGAACCACACAAATACCTGGTGTGTGGATTCGGGTTCAACTAATCATGTCTACAATTCATTGCAGGGGTTCCAGGAAACCAGAAGGCTAAATGAAGGAGAAATGTACCTGACATTGGGAGATGGAACAAGAGTTCCAGCACTCTCCATTGGAATTATCAAACTTTACTTTAAATCAAAGTTTTAATATTAACAGACTGTTTACATGTACCCAACATTCGTAGGAATTTAAGTTCTATTATTCATTTGGGTAAATGTGGATATACCTCTATTTTGAAGGATATTGTAGTAATAAAGAAAGATAGATTATTTATCTGTTCTGGTGCGATTGTGGATGGTCTGTATATTATTACTCCTGATATAAATATTGTTGATAATTCTGTTATAAAATTTGCTTATCATAGATTATCGTTAAAAAGAAAGTTTCTTTCCACTAATGATGCGTATCTCTGGCACCTGCGTCTTGGTCATATTAACACCATTAGAATTCAAAGACTGGTTAAAGATGGGCTTCTGGGCCCATTGGATTTTAATCATTACCCTGTGTGTGAATCCTGTTTGGAAGGAAAAATGATTAAAAGGCCCTTTTCTGCGAAAGGGCATAGGGCTACAGATTTGTTAGAATTAGTACATACTGATGTATGTGGTCCAATGAATACTCAGGCTAGAGGAGGATGTGAGTATTTCATCACATTTACTGATGATTACTCAAGATATGGATATGTCTACCATATGCGCTGAAAGTCTGAATCCTTTGAGAAATTTAAAGAGTTTCGGGCCGAAGCAGAAAAGCAATTTGGGAAACATATCAGAGCACTTTGGTTTGATCGAGGTGGTGAATATTTCCTCGAAGAATTCAAGGATTACTTATCAGAAGCAAGGATAGTATCCCAGATGACTGCACCGGGTACTCCCCAGCAAAATGGTGTGTCAGAAAGAAATAATAGGACTTTGCTAGAAATGGTGAGGGATATGATGAGTTTTGCTGTTCTACTAACATCCTTTTGGGGATATGCCTTAGAAACGGCAGCATACCTTCTGAATTTGGTACCATCTAAATCTGTTTCCAGGGTACCCTCTAAATTGTGGAAAGGGCGAAAGCCCAGCATCAAACATATCGACGTCTGAGGATGCCCAGCACATGTGCTGAACGGAAAGGAAGATAAGTTGGAATCAAAAACCGAAGTATGCTTGTTTGTTGGATATCCAAAAGGAACAAAGGGCTCTTTGTTTTATAGTCCTGAGAACAAGAAAGTGTTTGTTACCACAAATGCTAGATTTCTTGAAAGGGAATATATAAGCAATTTTAAACCTAATAGTAGAATGGTTCTAGAAGAAATGTTAGAAGCAAGTGCTGGGTCATCTTCAAGTATTCCTAAAATGTGGTAGTATCTAATACACCACAAGTTGCTACGGACACAACCATCATGCCTCGTCGTAGTGGGAGGATTATCAGGGCTCTTGATAGATTCATGTTCTTAGGGGAAGTCCGAGAGGATGAACCTGATGTACATGAATCAGATCCTAAGACTTACAATGAAGCAGTTAACGATGTGGATGCGGACCAATGGGTAAAGGCTATGGAAAGTGAGTTGGAATCCATGTATTCCAACAAAGTCTGGAGTCTTATAAAAGCACCTAACGGCATCAAGCCTATAGGTTGCAAGTGGATTTACAAGAGAAAGAGAGGGGTGGATGGGAAGGTTGAAACCTTCAAAGCAAGGTTGGTTGCAAAGGGTTTTACTTAGAAAAAAAGGTATTGATTATGAGGGAACCTTTTCGCCTGTTACCATGCTTAAATCCATTCGGATTCTCTTAGCCATTGCAGTTCATCTCGATTATGAGATTTGGCAAATGGATGTCAAGACAGCCTTCTTGAATGGGCAGCTTGACGAAGACATCTATATGATGCAGCCAGATGGCTTTATAGTCGAAAACCAAAGTAATATGGTTTACAAGTTGCAAAGGTCTATTTATGGACTTAAGCAGGCATCCAGGTCATGGAACATCAGGTTTGATGAGACAATCAAACAGTATGGTTTTGAACAAAACCTTGATGAACCATGTGTGTACAACAAGTGTAAGGATTCGATAGTGACATTCTTAGAAGCAAGCTATATCCTTGGGATCAAGCTTTTGCGAGATCGCAAGAATAGGATGATAGGCTTATCCTAAGTTGCTTACATAGATAAGGTCGTAGCTAGGTTTAGCATGGCTGACTCCAAGAAAGGTTTGTTACCTTTCAGGCATGGAGTCGCTCTTACTAAAGAGCAGTTTCCTCAGACACTGCAGCAAGTAGAGCAGATGAAGGATATTCCCTATGCTTCGGCAATGGGAAGCCTCATGTATGTCATGCTATGTACTAGACTTGATATATGTTTCGCAGTTGGCATGCTCAGCTGATATCAGTCAAACCCTAGACCACAACATTAGGTAGTAGTCAAGCACATACTTAAGTATCTTAGGAGAACAAGAGATTATGTGCTTGTCTACCAGAGTGAGGATTTGACAGCTACTGGTTATACAGATTCTGATTTCCAGTCAGATCACAATTCCCAAAAATCTACGTCAGGGTATGTATTTACTTTGGGAGGACGAGCCATTAGTTGGAGAAGTGTCAAGCAATCATGCATTGTAGACTCCACTATGGAAACTGAGTATGTTGCGGCCGGTGAGGCGGCAAAGGAAGCTGTTTGGCTCAAGAAATTCCTAACGGACCTTGGAATAATGACGATAGAGCAGTCACCCATCACATTGTTTTGCGACAACAGCGGAGCGATTGCACAACCAACGAACCAAGAAACCATAGGAGAGGGAAGCACATCGAGCGTAAGTACCATCTCATCAGAGAAATACTAGCGCGAGGAGATACGGTTGTGGCAAAGATTCCTTCTGCAGAAAATCTAGCAGACCCGTTCACTAAGACTTTGCCTCAGAGGGTTTTCGAAACTCACTTAAAGGGAATGGGAGTTAGGAACATGCCCAATTGGAATTGAGGGCAAGTGGGAGATTGTTGGGGATTATGCACTAAATTCCAAGATTATGATATGATTGATTTTGTAGTTTGTAATAAATAAATGTTTATTGATTACATATACATATTTAAGCATATGGCATATAATCTTTTGTATGATTCTTTATGATAATCTCCATACGAAAGGTCCAGGGAATGCATTGAATATGGTCTATGGGTGTGAGTAAAGTTTTGTCACACAAGGTCTAAGACCATAAGCCTTGTACTCGAAAATAATTTGTTCCCAGTCATGATAGAACTAGACATTCCATCAAGTAAGACTGTTATGCATCAATTGTGAGATTTACCTTAATCAGGCGAAGCGTATACTTTGGGTTGATGTGTAAGTGTATAGGGTGGTATACACTGAACGGACCGAGAGTTTTCTTTTCTGTTAAAATATTGTTTTTAGAAAAGATATAACTCTCAGACTATTTATACTTGAGATTCTAAATCCTGAGAGAAAAGCAAACTCAGATGTGAAATGTCTTTACTTTAGGTCAACATGGTCTTTGCGATTGGGTGATCACATGTAGCATCGTGAGAAGAGTTTTTCTCAATAGGGAATCCAAATCCTTCTTTGGCAAGAAGGACACGAAGTCTGCCCTTGAATAGGATTTTATTCAGTGTTATTCTCTAAGTCTTGGATCAGAGCATTTGGTAAGTTTAACTCCAAATTATACCTATTGGGTGGACACTCACAGGAGAAAGAATAATAAGATAATAGAAATCTGGTACACAAGGATTATAAGGTAGAGAATATAGTGTGACAATATCTCAGCCCTTATTCATCTATGGAGAACTTTATGATGGAATCATACTTGTGGTAAATGTCAAAGAGAACTTTATTAATTTAATCAAGAATATTTTTCGGAGTGCAATTACAATTATGTGGTGGCGTAAATTGTAATTAATAGTGACTTAGGATAGTCGGATACTATTGGAGTCGAAAATATTTTTCTCTTTAAGTCCCTCATCAAGCTATTGTAAATTAATCATGGACAGGCCTATTATTTATTTATTGGACATGTTATTTTATTTATTTAACATGTGCTTATTTAATTAAATAAGCAGGTTGTTTGAATTAAATAAAATATAGGCCCAAAGGAAAGACTGTACAGAGAAAGAAGTGGGAAAGGTGGGTTTGGGATAAAACCCAGCCTAGGTAGCTAGGGAATGACGCACAGGCCAAGAAAATTTTCCCTAGCCCATGTGTCACCTCCTAAGGAGGTAAGGGCTAGGGTTTTGCAAACCCTAGCCGTCCTCCTAAGGAGGTGGAGGCTAGGGTTTTACAAATCCTAGCCATCCACCTCCCCTTTCCCTGCAATCCCACATTGCTTCTTTTATTTCTTTTGTGCTCCTTTCAAGAATATAAATAGAGGACCCTGTGGCTCAGTCAAAAGACACTCCAACACAATTCTTTTAGTCATTGCTAAGAATTGAAAGCACTCCTTGAATATTTAAATATTCGGAGAGCTAAGTTAAAATTTTGAAGAGCTAGAAAGAGCCCACATTCTTTGGTTATTTCTAGTCATTGGTTAGAAGATCTGAGTTCTTGAAGCGTTCATCGAGGAGAGGATTTTTCGTTCATATAGCCAAGGCGTGACCCTAATTAGCAAGTAAGTAATTTTATATTCTTGCTAGTTTTTTATTAAATAACAGTGTTCTTCGCATGTTCTTCATAGAGTAGATCCTGAGTAGGAAATATCTTATTTTTCCATTGTGCAATTTTTAATTTGCACCCATATTCCCAACATTTGGCTAGTTAGAATCGATCATAGGGCTGATGAGGTGGCAGGATTGATCCTGCCCTTGGGAGGATTGATCCACCCTTAAAATAATAATATATTTTTTATTTTTTATTTTTTAAGAAATGATAAAAAAGTTAAACCAAACAACTTGTCTTTACAAACTATTTTTAGTTTACAAGAATTTATATTTTAAAAAGGAATTTAAATTCTCGAATATTACAGTGACCTGCACTTCCTCCCTATAAAGTTTCATAAGATGCCATTTCAATGCAAGAATAATAGCTGTTGTTGTTAGCGAACTCTACTAATGGTAGGTACTGGATCCAACTTACCTTAAAGTCTAGGACGCATAGTCGCAACATGTCTTTTAGGGTTTGGATCGTTCTCTCGGTCTGGCAGTCCATTTGAGGATGAAAACCTATGTTGAAATAGCCCACGTAAAGAGAGTTTTGAGTGTTAAGCACGCTTAACAACACAATATTGTCCGTTTTTGGCTTCCCTAATCTAGACTTCCCAAGAGGTCACCCATCCTGATACGATTCCAGCCAGTATAACCGCGCTTAACTACGGAGTTCTGATAAGTTCATAGTCATCACAGCTTTAAAACGCGTTGTGTCAAGAAGAGTGTGAATATTCATATAAGCACATCTCTATTCTCATACCTAGGCGATATACTACACCACAATTTGTAATGACCCAGGAAAAAATATTAGTTACATCTATAATGTCCCAAGAATTTAACTAACTTGTAATTAAATTTATGATTCAACTTTCAGCCTTAAATATTCAATTAAGACTCAGGGATACCTCTATTCTCTTTGTGGAGAGAATATTTGTAAAATCACCGGTTTAAGGATCACCTTATACTCAGGATTAAACTATTAAAATGAGGTTAACCTGTAGTAGAATTTTCATAGGGCGTCCAAATCAATTAACTAGTAACTGGTAACTAACAACATTCCCCATTTAAACATTATTAGAGTGAACAGCAGAATAATTGATTTGAGTACATAAGAAGTGAACAATTTTATCATCAATGAATAAGGGCACAAAGCTTTACATCTAAAAAATCAAACTTGAGTATATCAATTGCTATCCTAATATTGTAACCTTGATGAAACTCCCAACGGACAAGTCCTTGAGGGTTTGTAAAATACTAAAGTATTTTACGGGAAGAAAGTAACTGAATAAGTCGGTTGACTTAGTAAGCAAGTTATTTTGAAAGATGTAAGGTATAGAATTAATACAAAAAGATAGTTATAAATTATATATGATATTTTCACAAATGGCAAGTTTGATCTCCAATATTATGCCATTTGATGAAAATTGTGTTTAATTTTAAAAGAAAGAGCATAACTTCGGTAACTAAACACCTATATTTACATGCAGAAATATGTGTTATAAGTACAATATAAATAGTCATATATTAAAAATATGATCTACCCGATACATTACCCCCTTTAAGTAGGGTTAGCGTGTCCAAAAGTGTGGCGACCCGATTTTATAACACATATATTTTTTTAAAAAATGAAACCGCATCATCACATTGGCGTACAAGCGTACCAGCCATCATTATCTCATAATATGAGCATATCACATTAAAGTAATCATAACATAGCAACGGAAACTAATAGAATAACACTGTGAGAGTAACATAACATATAGGGCTGACATAACTATATACAACAATTTTTACATTAAAAGTGCTATACAACAAAAGAATAGCTATCAAGAAGAGCCCTTTACGGGTTTAGAATAACAATACATCAACCTATTTACCTATACAATATATTGATGTACAACCAAACTAAACTATACATGAGTCTAAACAAAATCCTAATAGGCATACATCGCCCTCAGTCATGGTAACCCAAATACATAACCACTAGATCATCATCCTAATCCATAGTACCTACATCAATAACATCATCTAAGGCAATCATGGAGTTAACCACATTCGCAGTCTTAGCAGTATAAGAAATTTCTAAGTTTTCACAATGAGACAATCTTTTTCTTTCTACTTAGTTTACAATAACAGCTACCTTTAATTTACAAAACATCTTACATTAAAACACATGGTGGAGTTGATGAAGTAAACACTGTTGTTGAGACAATTTCCAACTCCGGCTGCGCGTGTTACCTGAGAACAATGAAAACGTTAGACACAAGAGCTTGCCGGGGTTGCCGGCGGGGGATAGCTCCGATGCCTAAGTCAGTCCTTTTTTTTGGAGAGAAAGACTTAGAGTAATTTTTGTGTATTATGATTGTACGTACCTTCCACCGAACCTAGACCCGCTCCTTATATAGTGGTGGGTTCCCCGAGACTCAACAATGAACCTCTGATGTGGGGCCATGTGGCCCTTATTGTCTTCTATGCCCATAAGGTCTATTAATTGTTCCTCCACGTGTCACATGAAGGCAGGTCTGCATCCTGCTATCCCTTGTCCGCTTGTCACATCAGTCATATCGTGTGGGGCAGGTAGACCTCGAGAACACGCGGGAACAGCGACCAAGGTCGGCTGTCATAAATGCTAGCCATAAATGGACCTTGTCCTGTCTTCATCAAGGATCATTACGTCCTTCTGTCGGAGCCGAACCGTGGACGCCGAAGTGAAGGTTGGCGCGTCTACAGACCTTATCGATAGGTTCGGCTAGTGCGAGTGTACAGGTTCGGTTTCCTGTTGATGGGCTGACTTTATGAGGGGGAGAGTTGGGCCGCTCTACTCATGTAGGCCCAATTCCCAACAGTTACCCCCTAAAATTTTTCACGCAGCGCAATGAGGAAGGCGGGAAAATTTTATTATTCCTTGGAGATGAATCGTCGCCTGCAGAGATGTCGAATGACGTGTTACCTGAGGCGTCATCACACGCGTCGTGATATCGTCCACATCCTGTTTTGGAGGTATCCAAGCGTGCCGCGTGTCTATAGGTTTCGAGGAGGACTTCTCCTTATCTCTGTCGCAAAGGATCCCTAGCCGTCACGGTTAATCCTTCGGAGTTTTTTCACAGCAGCTAACCGCCTACACCTTTCGCTTTCAACTCAGTATTTTCTGTCAATCGCGATGCCTAAGAGACCTTCGAAATCATCAAAACCTTCCAAACCCCAGAAGTCGTCTAAGGCGGATGCTTTAGGGCCCCCTGAAAGCTGGCGGAGCACCTTGAGACCGCATGACGCCGAGCGGCTGAGGAAAACTTACGAGTTTCCCGACGAAGTGAAGATCCAGATTCCGGGGCTCGATGATAATATTTTCGGAAATACTTCGGAGCACGAAGTATGTATTTACGAAAAAGCCCTTATGGCCGGACTCAGGCTTCCGTTTTCTCAAGTGGCCTGCGAGATGTTGCACATCTTAGAGATGGCACCAACGGAACTGAAGGCCGGTGCCTGGCGGCAGGTGGTGGCCTGTAGCGTGGCCTGGCCGATGGTCTTGGGAGACGGCCAGCAACTGACCGCACCAGAGTTTTTAAACTTATTCGGTCCAGTGAAATATGGTTACACATGGACTTTGCAGGGTCGGGAGCGGAAGTTCTTTTCTGCTCCGACCACATGGCAGAGTAACCCTCGTTTTGAGACATCTTTCTTTTTTGTCTCTGGCTTGGGATGGGAGCTTCCTCCCATTTTAAGGAATCGCCCGCTGGAGGCACGGGTCCCTCGCCACTGGGGAGACCCGAAATCGAGACGGGGGTTTCTGAAGCCAAAGCTGACGGCCGCCCAACAGGACAGAGTTGACCGGATGGTGGCCTGGTCCACAGTGAGTGTGGACGCGGAGGGAGAAGATTTGGGGCTTTCTGCTCCGGCCCAGCAACCTGCAGAAGTATTTGGTGCCTCTTGTGCACCAGATGCAGTGGAATAGGACCCATATTCCAGAATACACTCTTCCCTTTTAATGAAGAAGGGAAACGGAAGGCACCCAGCGCGACGAGGTCAAAAGGGCCGAGCCATGCCTTCGGGTGAATGGAGGGGACCGAACCTTCATCCCTTCCGAAGAAGGGTCGTCTCTTCACCACAGTTGTGGGAAGGCCAATTAGTCCTCCGATGCATAGCCCTGGACGACGCAGTGGGAGCGACAAACGTTCTCTTATTGGCCGGATGGACCCGGGCTCTTAAAAGGAAACTGCATAGTCCTACAGGGGGGAGGAGGGAGGGAGGGAGACAAAGTCTTCTCCATTTCCAATGGAGGGCGGGGCGCGCGACGTAGTCCCACAATACTCTGGAGTTCATCAGGATGTCACCCCCTCAAAAAGGGAACCCAAGGGCGTCGTCGTTCATCTTCGGAGGGGGGGGAACAGTTCAGTGGCCAATCGGCCGAAGCTATTCCTCGAATTGATGGTGGCGAAAAATAAGGCGTCTTCGCCATCCAGTCGTCCTTCGGCGGTAGGTGCGGAACCGACCCCCGAAGTGGTAGAGGTTGGTCCCATGGAAACTTCGGGGGGAGCTGAGGCCGAAGCTACCACGACCGAACCAATGTTTATTCCCGAAGTGGAGGGTATAATAGCGCCGACCGACCCAGAGAAGGCCGAACCTGTCATAACGGGTTCTACTTCGGCGATAGAGGTTGTTTTCCTCGAGGCTCAGGGCTCTCCGGAGATTCCGAACGAACCTGAGTTTCCAGGTTCTCGAGTCCTCCTCTCGGAAGGAGCCGAACATTTTTTCGCTGATGCCCATTTGAGTGCGGGAATCGCTGTTCCAGAGGTTCGGCATAATTCAGAGGTCTGTAGTGAGCCTGAAGCTCCGGATCCCGTAGTTGGGGAAGTGACTGCTGGCGACAGCCTCGCATGGTGGGAGATGGTCAGTTCTCAAGGAGATCCTACTCTTGGTCTCCGACATCAGCTCGAGGTGCATTGCTGCTTTATCGCTATTCGCTTCAGCTTCTCCGGGATTGATTTCTCACTAACTTTGCTTGCTTTTCTTTTTTTTTTTGCAGGGTTCCCTGATCGCCGTAAATTCACTTGAAAAGTATTTACATTCTGGTCAGGAGATGCTCCTCGAATGGAAGAAGAAGTCGGAGGTTCAAGGTAGGGAGCTCGCGGCTGCGAGGTCTACCATCACTGCCTTGAGGGCCAGGAATTTGGAGCTAAAGGAGAGGTCGACGCGCCATGATGCAGAGCTTTTCGATGCCTTGAAAAGGCAGGAGGCTTTGGAAGCGAAGTCCTCTGAGTACGAGCAGCTTCGCTCAGCCGTGGACGTTGGGCAGTTGAGGATCGACGAGCTGACCTTTAATGTGCTTCGGCTCGACGCAGCAAATTCCGGGCTTCGAAGTGAGGTGGCCGACCTTCGAGCCCGACTTGCGAAGTCAGTGTAGTCAGAATCCGAGCTGCAAGGTCGTTCGTTGCGGATGCAGGGGGTCATCGATGAACAGAAAGGGCTGATTGCGGGGTTCAAGGCCGAGGTTTCCGACTTATCTCGCAATCTTCGCTCTGTGGAGGCCGAACGCAGCTCTGCACGGAAAGGGCTGGAAACCGCCAAGGAGAAAATTGTCTCGTTAGGAGAACAGATGGCGGCATCGCAGCAGGTGATTGCGAAACTTAGGGATCAGGAAAAGAAAGCCACTAAACTGGCAGACCATATGGTGGAAAAGCACCGCGAGGCGAGCCAGTTGGCTAGGAGGTACAAAGGCCAGCTCAACATAGTACATGTGGTCAGGAACCGTACCTGGATCCATGGGTTCGAAT
>FXXK01001643.1:39108-177463 GCA_900184695.1 Betula pendula | reverse complement strand
AAGAAGATAGAGCTTTATCTCCTCGGCCATTTGTTGCATTTTGGCTTCTGGGGTTAGGGAAGCGGTCCCGCCGCCGAAGACGGGAAGGCGGCGGATTTTCCTTTGTCCAAATGAGGAGTTTTCCGGAACAAACGCACGGTTGCCCGTCGGTTCCCCGCGCTAGCTTGGGATACTTGTGAAGTTTCTTCAATACCCATCGCAGTCGAGTTAGTTTTTTAGTAAGAACAAGAGCGTTCCACAGAACGGCGCCAAACTGTTGAGACAGTTTCCAACTCCGGCTGCGCGAGTTACCTGAGAACAATGAAAACGTTAGACACAAGAGCTTGCGGGGTTGCCGGCGTTGCCGGCGGGGATAGCTCTGATGCCTAAGTCAGTCCTTTTTCTTGGAGAGAAAGACTTAGAGTAATTTTTGTGTATTATGATTGTACGTACCTTCCACCGAACCTAGACCCGCTCCTTATATAGTGGTGGGTTCCCCGAGACTCATCAATGAACCTCTGATGTGGGGCCATGTGGCCCTTATTGTCTTCTATACCCATAAGGTCTATTAATTGTTCCTCCACGTGTCACATGAAGGCAGGTCTGCATCCTGCTATCCCTTGTCCGCTTGTCACATCAGTCATATCGTGTGGGGCAGGTAGACCTCGAGAACACGCGGGAACAGCGACCAAGGTGGCTGTCATAAATGCCAGCCATAAATGGACCTTGTCCTGTCTTCATCAAGGATCATTACGTCCTTCTGTCGGAGCCGAACCGTGGACGCCGAAGTGAAGGTCGGCGCGTCTACAGACCTTATCGATAGGTTCGGCTAGCGCGAGTGTACAGGTTCGGTTTCCTGTTGATGGGCTGACTTTTTGAGGGGGAGAGTTGGGCCGCTCTACTCATGTAGGCCCAATTCCCAACAATGTGTAACTTGATTATTTTTCGGTTTTCTTGAATTCTTCACATGTATATGTTTGATCATCATATGCTTGTAATATGGATATGTTATTTAGGTCAATTTGAATGGTCGAGTCCTGGGCCTAATAGAGTAACAAAAAATCCCATAACAGGTTCTTGGATTAAGCAACATGAAAAACTGGAGTAGATGCCATGCTCTAGACTCTATGTGTTTGTCGATCTCCATAGTTTTATCTTTCTTGAAAAACAACTTAGTACATGTCATGCTAAATCCTTTGAGAAAGAAAAGAGTTAGATAGATGTCATGCCCAACTCGTTGCTTAGGGAGATCAATAGCCTAAGGAGTAAATGTCATGATCTTAGGTTGGCAAACATTAAGTATCATGATATGGTTGTAGCATTGTGCATATTGTTTTCCTTATTTGAGTATGATTAACGGTGGATATCGAAAGCCGTAGCCCTTTATTCTTATTATTTCAATTCAATATTTTATCTCGTTTTAGTCACAATATCTTTTTAGGGAATTCTCTTTAAGCATAATTTATACCAATCCTTGTGGGAATGATTTCGTATTTGCCGTCTATACTATCATTTTGATCTTGTGCACTTGCGAGTAAAACGTGCATTTATTCGTCTATTTATTTAGGTGAATTTTGTACAACAAGGGTCATGTCAAAAATTGCATGCCATTATGTCGTGTGTCGAGTTCAGTGTTGGGGATCGTGCTCCATGTTAACAAGAAACACGGCACAGTAGAAGACAAAATTTTTAAACAGATCTAACTAATCTAGGATCGCAATAAACTTCAAGAAGAATATGCTTTCGATTTTCACAAGATTAAAGTAAAACATAAATTAGATTTACTTACAAATCATAATAAACTTTACCGCAAAATGGGGTCAGCACAGAAGAGAAAAGCAAGAAAGCACGAACAGTGTCTAGAATATGCCAAAGTTTTCATTCAGCTCTCCCATTTTATTGAGAGGTGTTTGAACAAAACAAGTGAGGAACAATGCTATAGTGTTTGAGTATATCTTTAAAAGCATGTTGAGTATATTCCAAGGCACTATCAGAACGAAACGCTTTGATGCGCTTTGAAAATTGGGTCTCAATCATTTTGGCAAAATTGAGATAAGTATTTAATAATTCAGTACGTGATTTCATTAAGAACACCCAAGTGTAACGGGAAAAATCGTCAATAAAAATAACAAAATAACGTGAGTCACTCATACTAGGAACATGGGAAGGTCTCCAAACAGTATAATGAATTAAATCAAAAGAGGTAGCTGCCATAGACTCACTATTATTAAAAGGCAAAGCTAATTGTTTTCCAAGTTGACAAGAAATACAATCAAAAGAACTAATTGACACTAGACCTAACAATCCCTTAGAGACTAATAATTGTACTCGAGGCACAGATGCATGACCAAGACGCAAATGCCAAAGTGCAGTAGATGATGGTGATGAAAAGGTAGCAGCAGAGACTCCAAATTTAGGAAGGTGTAAGGATGACATCTTGAACATTCTCCCAATTCTATGCCTGGTCCCAAGGGTCTATCGCGTACAAGGATCCTACACATCCACACCAGAGTAGTAAAAAATAAGTCTATAACCAAGTTCACACAGTTGCCCAACAGAAAGAAGATTAAAGGACAATTCAGGCACATGAAAAACTTTAGGAACAAAAAGGGAAGGGGTATTGATAGTGCCAATATTTTTAATAGTCATAGTGGAGCCATCAGCTGTGTAAATGAATGAGGAATGTGGTGAAGATGCAGATGTGGTAAACGAGGAGGGAGAAGGTGTCATGTGATTGCAACAAGTGGAATCGAAAAGCCAAGAGGAAGATGTACCTGGTAAGGTGATAATAGCTTGAAAGTGCCTATTTTCTCTATTAAAATAAGCATGATCATACTTTGTTTTATTCTAATTCTTGTATTTTATAGTTAATTTTAGAATAATGTTTAATTATTAATTTTAAGTTCAAATAATATATTTATGCTAATAATTGTATTTTTATTTTATAGGAATTGAAAAAGAAAAAGTCAAAGCAAAGTCCAAGCCAAGCAAAAGCCAAGCCAAGGAAAAGCTAAGCCAATAAAAGAAAACAAAGATGATGTGCGTGAAAGACCACCAAAAAAAAAAAGGAAGAGGAAAAATCATGGCCCCACATACAAAGAACACAAAGAAGGAAGAAGTCAAACTATGTTGGACCACCTTGAATTCTAAATGGTTAGTTGTTGGCTGAGAGAGGCGTGAAAGAAGTAAGTCACGTGGGGCTCACGCTTGGAAGAGTTCTATTAGAATTGTGAACCATGCAGTGATAGAAGAGATATGCAGAAATAAGTCTCAGACGAGTAGGATTTGTTTTCTGGGTATTTTTAAAAAAATACTGCCGAACAGGAGGAAGGGATGTGGGTCTTCTGATTTATTGATTCTTTTTTGGACTTTTGGTTTTGCTCTCGAGGTTGACGTACGCAGAACGAGAAAGAAAAGGCAGACCGAAGAAAAGAGAAGAAAAAAACAGAAAAGGAAAAGGAGGAGAAGCACCGAACAGAAGAGATTTTTTTTTTGGAGAGCAGCGCACAGACGGGAACGTTTGGGGAATTCAGATTTCTTCAGTTTCTTCTTCTCAGCCGACTGGGTTTCCTTTTAGTTTCAATTTTATTTATTTTAGTTAAGGTTTAATGTTTAGTACTTTAATTATAGAATTTATTTTCATAGTTATGAGTGGCTAAATTTCTAGCTAAGGCTAGGGGTAAAGCCTAGTATTTTTATTATGTGTTCTTGAGACAATTTGTTCTTCATAGATTAATGATTAAATTTTGGGGATGATTTTAATTTGAAAATAGTTTCATGTTATAAGTTTATTTTGATTCATTATGATTTTTGTTTATATCAAATGCTTACTTTGTTTGATTTGTTATAATTCGAAAATATAGTGAATGCTTAATTTATTGTAACATTGTTATAAAAATCAAATTCTTTATCAACCCATATTTAATTTACTTTATTTTTATCAATGCCTAATTGTTTTATCTTCCAATTAGGAGAGTTGATTCTCTACCTAGTTGTGTTAAAAATATGTCTCAAGAATACGTAATAGAATGCTAGGTGGATCCCTAAAGCCTTAGTATTTCCCATCAATTTTCTCAAACTCTTTTTAATTAATTTAGTTTAGTTGCTTTAAGTTTATTTTATTATTAATCATCTCCATTGCTCCACTTCATAAGTGGAAAACAACTCAATTTATTTTTCTGCACCATAATAGGAGTTCTACTTAGTGTCTACCATTCCCTGTGAATCGACCTCATGCTTACCGAGACTTTATTACTTGCGATAGCCTACACTTGGGTTTGCACTCTTTTTGGCTCAACATAAGGCTGAGAAGACAGAGGAAGATGCATTACTAGAACAGGATTGGACTTGACTGACAATAGCCTCTAAGTTAGTAGCTGAATTGTAGATAAAGTGAAAGTGGATCCTGAGGACTCGCCAGAGGGAGCAGCTGAAGATGGAGCAATTGGAGAAGTAACACTCTCAATATTGGCAACTGCTATAGTGGGTGCATAAGATTTTCCCTACGCCAACATTTGTCAATAGTGTGCCTTGGGCATTTGCAGTAGTGACAAAATTTGTTGTCACGAGTCTTATAAGAAGGTCGAGTAGGACCAGACTTGTTAAATTGCTCTGGCTGGGTTGATAAAGAACCAGATGATGGGGCATCCAAGACTGTATGATTGTGTTGAGAACGCATAATCTGCAGTTGATAAATGCTAAATATTACACATTCAAGCCCCTTAACTCGCATATGTTAAACCTTAGTTTGTATTGTAATATCATATTTTGTTGTGTTTTGTGTTATATAGCATTTTCAGGTCCTAAGGAGAAAGTATGTTTAATTTCATCAAAATCAGACATAAATGCACCAAGGATTACTATAGAGATTGAAGAGGATCGATCCCCACATTTTTGTGGATCGATCTCCAACCTAAACGAAGAGGATCGATTTCCACAATTGGGGGATTGATCGCCACTTGTGGATCGATCGCCAAAAGTTGGAGATCAATCACTGTTGAATCTTCCAAAACATGAAATATCTGCAGACAGCTGGAAAGATGGAAATGACGGAAAGTAATCAAAATTGCGGCTTGGTAGGCGATTGTAAGCGCTAACTTATCACTTCAGAGATATCCCAACCCTCTTGACTAAAGATCTTTCCTTTCCTTATCTTGTAATAGGATATTATACTTATTTTCTTTATAAAAGAGAAGGATCCAAGAATGTATAGGGGTCAGTTCATTTTTTAGTTTAATTTACAGCTTAGTTTTATTATCTTAGTGTTCTGCCAGAAGGCAGAAGTATGACCCATAGCTTAAATTACTCTAGGAAATGGTTTTCTTTTCTTCAATAGAGATTCCCAAATTCATCATGAGTAACAAACTTTCTATAGGGTTTTGATGTAATTCTCTCCAAATACCATGGTTGGATTGTGTTTCTCTTAAGGATTTTCAGCATATGTATAATGATTGTTTAGCCTATAGATCGTTCTTAATGCTTGTATTCATTTATGAAGAAAAGTTTACCTTGTTTATGAGAAATCTTTTTGTCTTGAATGAGTTCAAACGTTTTCATGTTCTGTAATTGTGGGAACGATGGCTTTGCAATGATTCTTTTTGACATAATTCATGTAGGTTTGATGAGCCATGCTAGGGAACACGAATCAATCTACATCTTAGTGTAGTTTAGTGTAAGTAGAAGATTAGTGCAAACATAAGATGACTTATGTTTTTTCCTTGAAATATGTATGCTTATTAGGAGATTATATAGGTCATGCTAGGGAACACGAATTATTTCACAATTAGATGTTAGGTGGGCAATTAGTGTAAAACATAGATGGGTTATTATTATTTCTTAACAAAAGTATTTTCGTGTTGAGGTTGTCGTATGGTTGACAACCATTACGCATTCGTATTATGCATATAATGAGAATCCCATGTTAGACACAATTTGCCATTGGTATGAAATTTGAATGAAATCAATTCCCTATACTTCTCCTTCTACCTTTATCTTTATTTTACTTGTCATTAGTTTATGCTTACTTTAGTTCTAAAACAAAAACAAAACAATATCTTTTTCCGAATTGAGTTAGATAAAGTCTTAATTATTTCATAAGCAAAACAACCAACTGATAAGTGCTGAATGTTACACATTCAAGCCCCTTAATTCACATATGGTAATCCCTTAGTTTCATTATAATATGATGTTTTGTGTTTTTCCCTTATTTTGTAGGCTTTGGAAGAAAAGAAGTCAATTCTATCAACTCGGGCTTAAAACACATTAACTGTTGCAAAGCTGCTGAACATCTGACCCTTGTGCACTATTTTGGCCATAACTCTTAGCTCAAATTTTGGATTAAGGCAAGGTCAAAGGCGTTGGAAAGAGGACTCAGAGAGGAACAAATCATTAAGAAAAATCTAAAGCAGATAAAGTTCGCTCAAGTGAATTATCAAGGTGGCTCGAGTGACTTTGCATGGTGAACAGTAATGTCAGCAGATCCAATTTGAAAAAATCCTAAACCTACTCTAACTCGATTTTGGACTTCCTAAGGTGCACAAAACTAACTAGGGTTGTTCCTAAACTCTATAAATACTCCCTTAAGTCCTCCAAAACAAGAAGACAAGCTTGAGGAGAAGAATCAAAGGCTTCAAAGAAGGGTTTTTCTTAGTTCTTTCTTTCTTTTTAGTTTTTCTTTGTTATTTTCTTATGAGGATCGTTTTCATCCGAATTATGTGTAGCTAATATTTTAGTTAGGGCTCGATTGAAGCCCTAATTATGTCTCTTTAAGGTTTCAATTTGTTTTGCTACAATTCATGTTTTGATGCTTAATTGATTTATCTCGGGTTTTTGTTCATTCTTCATATGGGTTATGTATGGGTTTGATTATCTTATGCATATAACATGTGTAGATTGTTATCTAGGTCAATTTGGATGACCAAGTCCTGGGCCTAGTAGAGTGACAAAAGAACCAATTGCAGGTTCTTGGGGTAATCAACATGAAAGACTTGAGTATATACCATATTCTAGGTCTTAGTATATTTGTCGATCTCCAGAGATTTATGCTTTCTTGAGGAACAACTTAGTATATACTCATGCTAAATCCCTCAAGAAAGAAAAGAGTTAGAGTATACACCCATGCCTAATCTCGTTGTTTAGGGAGATCAATAGCTTTTGGAGTATACACCCATGCCCTTAGGCTGACAAACATTGAGTATCTTGACATGATTGTAGCATTGTACATATTGTTTACCTTATTCGAGTATGATTAGCGGTGGATATCGAAGCCCTAGCCTTTTATTCTTATTATTTCAATTCAATCTTTAATATCGTTCCATTCAAAATATCTTCTTAGGAATTGCTTTTCAAACATATTTTACCAATCCTCATGGGAATGATCTCGTATTTGCCGTCTATACTATCGTTTTGATCTTGTGCACTTGCGAGTAAAATGTGCATTTATTCGCCTGTTTATTTAGGTGGATATTTGTACAACACCAACACAGTCCTTGAGATTCGACATCTACTCTATAGTCCTATTTTGCAAAGATTCATTCTATTGCGAGTGGTAAATTTATAATTGAAAAATCTACGCATCAATTTTTGGCGCCGTTGCTAGGGACTATTTTAATGATTGTTTATGATGTTTTTAGGATTGCATCTAGTTTGATTCTGTACATATTATATATTCTGTCCAGAAGTTATTTTTGTGCATAAATTTGTTTCTGCTGTTTTCTGTTTCTGCAGAATTGAAGGGGATCGAGTGCCATATTCTATGGATCGAGCGCCCTTTTCTAGACCAGTAGCACTGAGGCTGCTATTTCACGGCAGAAACTGTACCTTTTGAATTTTTCTTTCATTTTTGTTTATGTTATCTTATGTATATATTGTTATTTGCTTTTGTTAGTGTATGTTTGGTCGCCATTCATTATCATTGCCTATTTTTCCATGCGATATAGACCTAGAACGTACTGTTTGATACTCAGAACTGAAAGCAACTTAAGTCTAAGTGCACGTACTATAGAACACATAGCTGAAGAACCAAGACCTAAGTTGTTGAGGGACCACTATGTTCCCTCAACATACACATCATCTTCATGCCTGCAGCTGCCAAACATCACAGCAGCTCAATATGAAATTAAGTCCAACATTATTTCAATGCATCTAGATGAATTCATTGAAATCTGCTCCACCATGAGGCTATAGAATATTTAAGAGGACGCTTTAAGGATGCACCTTTTTCCTTTCTCCCTCAAAGACAAAGCCAAATATTGGTTAAATTCCTTGGAACCCAACTTTATTACTTCTTGGACTCAAATGCAACAAGAGTTCCTTAAGAAGTATTTTATCATTGGTAAAACCAACCAGATTCGAAAAGCCATTAGTAGCTTTTCACAATTTAAGGGAGAAACTTTCCATGAAACATGGGAAAGAATGAAGGACCTTTTACGAAAGTGTCCACACCATGCTGTCCCAAAATGGCAGCTTATTCAATGCTTTTATGATGGCTTGATTGAGCCTTATAAACAAATGGTGGATGCCTCATGTAGAGGCACACTCATGCTTAAAAGTGAAGATGAGGCATGGACTCTTTTTGAAAATCTTGCTGAAAACTCTTTACACCATGCCTCATCCGGTTGTAAGGCACCTACTTCCAAAACTCAAAAGATCAAAGGTCTTTTTGAATTGAGCCATCCTTTAGATATGACCACTAAGGTGGACGTTCTATCTAGGAAATTAGATCAAATCATGGCGGCTGGTTTTGGCCCTACGACTACCTCTCACATTTCAACTCCACATGAAGTTTGTTCATTTTGCACCAACCCATCGCATCAGGCGAAACATTGTCCTATCATTGGACAATTTACTAAAGTTCATCCTGATTAAGTGAATGCAACCTTCTCCAGACCGGGTAATGATCCTTATTCTAATTCATACAACTTGGGATGGAGAAATCATCCAAATTTCTCATGGCGAGCTCAAGCTCCGGAAAATCCAAGACCTTCCTTAGGATTGCATAATTAGGCACACCCGCTGCCTCCTAATCAATCTTATAATCAATCCTCCAACTTTCGACCCCCTCAACATGAATATCAGTCAGCTCCTCCTCCTTCTAGGAATTCTGCCTTTGAGGAAAAGGTATTGACTGCTCTTGACAACCTCGAGGCAAATGCTTAGTTACTGAATTCTCACTCACAATCGATTGCCAAGCTAGAAGGTCAAGTTAGACAGCTAGCGAATGCGCTTAATCAGAGAAAAGAAGGAAAACTTCCCTCCCAACTAGTGGCCAACCCTAAAGGACAATACATGATCGACAAGAATGCTTTAGGCAGCACTACTCATAAGCAAGTCCAGGCGGTCACTATATTAAGGAGTGGAAGGATAGTCGATAACAAGGTTGGAAAGGAAGATGATGTCAAGGATGAATCCCTAAAAAATCCAAATGGAAAGAAAAAGACTACTCTTGAGACACCTTTTGAGCCTAGAGCTCGATTCCCTAAACATCTCAAAGAGCCTCCTTGTGCCGGGAAACGAGGAAAAAAATTTCAAGAGATGATGAAGATTTTTAAACAAGTACAAATCAACATCCCCATCATCGATGCCATCCGGCAGATCTCGTCTTACGCCAAGTTTTTAAAAGACTTATATACCCAAAAGCGAAAGATGTGGAGTCGTATTCTAGAGAAAAATTTTCTCACCGAGCGAGTCAATTCACTCATCCAACACATTGTCCCTCCAAAATTTAAGGACCTTGGTGCTCCAACCATTTCTTGCATCATTGGAGACCATGCTATTGAAAAAGCTCTCCTTGACTTTGGAGCAGGTGTAAATTTATTGCCTTACTCGATGTACATCCAGTTAGGATTAGGAGAATTGAAACCTACTATGGTTGTCTTACAACTTGCCGACAGATCTGTTAAGAAACCACGTGGTATTGTTGAAGATGTTATCATTAGAGTAAACACGTTCTACTTTCCTATAGACTTTATCGTTCATGATACAGAACCTGTCCCAAATCCTGATAAGCCAATCCTCGTCATCTTGGGACGTCATTTCTTAGTTACGGCTAATGCATGTATTAATTGTAGGATTGGGGAGATGGAGGTAACTTTTGGTAACATGAAAGTTAAGCTGAACATCTTCAATGCTTTTCAACATCCTCCGAATACAAATAAGTGTTTCTTTGTGGACATCATTGAAGAAACTATTGATGACACACTTCCCCACCTTTAATGGAAGACCCATTATAGGCTTGCCTGTCTCACTTTAATTTTGAAGACTTCAATACAGAGCAATATTTAGGTGAGGTTAGCTCCTTACTTAATACTGCCGCTGCAATAGACTTTCCTCTGTGGAAAGCACCAAGAGAGTCTTTACCTCTGACATCAGGCATTCCTCCTGTTCTTCCCCTCATTTCCCTGCTGAAACTTGAGCTGAAACCACATCCTGCAAGCTTAAGTACGCCTTCTTAGGTTTAAATGACACTCTCCCGGTCATCATTGCTTCTGATTAAGATGACCAAGAGAGCAGTTTATTGGTTGTTCTCAAAGAACACAAGGAGGCCATTGGTTGGAGTGTAGAAGATCTAAAAGGGATTGACCCCTCCATTTACATTCACCACATTCATTTGGAGGATAATGCTAAGCCCTCTCGTGAGGCGCAACGTCGATTGAATCCTAATATGAAGTACGTGGTTATGAAATAGGTGATGAAGCTGTTGGATGCGGGTATTATTTACCTGATCTCTGATAGTAAATGGGTCAGTCCCATTCAGGTGGTACCCAAGAAATCCGGTATCACCGTAATTGAGAATTCGGTAGATGACTTAATTTTACAACACAGACCACTGGATGGCATGTATGTATTGATTACCAGAAGCTTAACTCAACTAGGAAAGATCATTTCCTACTTCCATTCATTGATCAAATCATAGAACATCTTGCTAGCCAGAGTTACTACTACTTCCTGGATGGATATTCAAGATATAATCAAGTGGTTGTTGATCCTCAGGATCAAGAAAAGACAACTTTCACCTGTCCCTTTGGTACCTTCGCTTATAGACACATGCCCTTTGGGTTATGTAACGCACCCGCGACTTTTCAAAGGTGTATGATGTCTATCTTCTCAGATATGGTGGAAAATTTTCTTGAGGTGTTCGTGGATAATTTCTCTGTCTTTGGACCCTCCTTTAATGAATGTCTCTATAATTTTTCACTCGTTCTTCAACGATGCAAGGAGACAAACTTAATCTTCAGTTGGGAGAAGAGCCATTTCATGGTTCAAGAAGGAATTGTATTGAGACACATTGTGTCCAAAAGAGGAATAGAAGTAGACAAAGCGAAAGTAGACCTAATTTCTAAACTTCCACCACCTACTACGGTAAGGCAAATTCGCTCGTTTCTCATACATGCCGGCTTTTATTGCCGCTTCATTAAAGACTTCAGCAAAATTTTATGACCCTTGTGCAATTTTCTTGCCAAGGAGACTCCTTTTAATTTTGATGAAGCTTGTCTGAAGGCATTCGAGAAACTTCGGTTTCTTTTATCATCTGCCCCAATTATGAAAACTCCTAATTGGTCTCTTCCCTTTGAGATCATGTGTGATGCATTCGACTATGTTGTCGGTGCAGTTCTAGGATAGCGTGAAGACAAGCTCCCTCACGCTATTTACTATGCTAACAAAACTCTTTTAGATGCTCAAATGAATTACACCATCACAAAAAAGGAGTTGTTAGCTGTTGTTTTTGCCTTGGATAAATTCGGCTCCTATATTTTGGAATCCAAGGTAATTATATACTCTGAGGCATGCCACTCTAAGGCATTTAATGGCTAAAAAGGAAACAAAGCCCCGTCTAATTAGGTGGATACTCTTATTGCAAGAGTTCGATCTAGAAATACAAGATAAAAAGGGATTCGACAATGTTGTGGCCAACCATCTTTCTCGCATTTTTCTTGAGTCATCTCTCATTTCAGTTCATGATTCCTTCCCAGATGAGCAACAGCTTAGATCACTCCAAAAGAATTACCTTGGTATGTCGACATTGTGAATTACCTAGCCATAGGTGAGATCCCTTCTCACAGGTCAAAGATCGAAAAAGACCGTTTCTTCAAGCAGATCTGATCCTACTTTTGGGAGGATCTAGAGCTCTTTAAATACTGTGCCGACCAAATCATTCGCAACTGTGTACCCCAAAGTAAAGTTCAAAGTGTCCTCTTCTTTTGCCACACATTGGCTTGTGGAGGGCATTTTAGTGCAAATAAGACTATGGCGAAGGCTTACAAAGTGGATTCTATTAGCCGTCCTTATTTAAGGACGCATATAAGTTTTGTCGGTGTGTGATAGATGTCAATACCTTGGACCAATGTTCCGAAGGGACATAATGCCTTTAAACCCCATCTTGATTGTAGAAATTTTTTATGTCTGGGGAACAGACTTCATGGGACCCTTTCTGCCCTCATTTGGATGTGAGTATATTCTTGTGGTAGTGGACTATGTTTCCAAATGGATAGAGGTTGTGGCTACCAAAACCAACGATCATAGAGTCGTTATCAAGTTCATTCAAGCCAACATCTTTAGTAGATTTGGTACGCCTCGAGCAATTATCAGTGAAGGAGGAAAACATTTTTGTAATAAGTTTCTCAAAACCTTACTGCTCAAATACTCTGTCACTCATAAAGTTGCCACGCCTTACCATCCTCAAACAAGTGGTCAAGTAGAATTATCAAGCACATTCTAGAAAAAACGTTTAGGCCGGATTACAAGGATTGTTTCTTGCGACTTAATGATGCAGTATGGGCTTACCGTACAACATTCAAAACACCAATTGGCATGTCTTCATACCGACTTATTTATAGAAAAGCGTGCCACCTCCCTAATGAGTTAGAGCACAAAGATTGGTGAGCCATTAAGAAATTCAATTTCGACATAAAATCAGTTGGATGTCACCGAAGATTACAATTGAGCGAGCTTGAAGAGCTGAGAAATGATGCATACAAAAGTGCACAGATGTACAAAGAGAAAACAAACGCATTTCATGATAAACACATTTGTCCTAAAACTTTCGTTTCGGACCAAAAAGTATGGCTTTATAATTCCAAACTCAACCTATTTCTTGGCAAGCTCTGATCAAGATGGGATGGGCCCTTAATTGTCATATCAGTATCCCCTCATGGAGCTGTTGAGCTAAGAAACTTGAAGAATGACCAAATTTTCAAAGTAAATGGTCAGAGATTGAAGCCCTACATTCAGGGCTTGGTGCATAACGAAGATGTGAAATCCGTCGATTTGATGGATCCCATCTATTTGGAGTGATGTTTATTTATTTGCATTTATATATTTATTATGTTTTTAATTTAGCATCATTTCTTTGTTGTTTGCAATTTAATTTTCATTTTAGTACATTTTGACCTAATGGGATTGAACGCCACAAGTTGACGCTCGATCTCATCATCAGAAAGCTGGCGATCGAGCGCCAGGAGTTGAGGATTGATCGCCATCAATCCAAAGGTCATGTGAGCTCTTTAAATCCCCCCTGCTCCTTTATTTTCTTATTTTCCCCAAAACACTAATCGATCCTCTCTCTCCCACACCGTAACCCTCATTCCATTTTCTCTAATTTCTTCATTTCATCTTCATTTATTTTTCAATTAATCACTTTCCCAACCTTTTTCTCACATTTTTGTCCGATTACCTTGTGAAATTTTCCCATTCCTGGTACTTTTCTGTTTGGCACACCAAGTGTTTGTCAAAAGTTCTCCAACAAAATTTTTAATGGCAAACACTCGTTCTTCATATTCTTGGGAACTAGCTAACGATAGCCCTTTCATAAGCACCAATTGGCAGCATCGAGAGCTTAATCCCGAAGCCCACTTTGACATCGCGGGTGCCTTTTGAGAAATTGAAGACGTAAAATGGGCTAGAAAACAATTCCGGAAAAGGAAGTTGATGTCATTGCTCCAGTGTGACACCCGAGGAATTCTAACCTCTTAAACATATTATTATACTAAATGATATATGTTGTGGAAACAATATCATTTAGCTATGATAATGGTTTTAGAGACGTTCATGAAGTTTAAGAGATTTCGAGTCGAAACCTTTTAGAATTTCTTTAGAAAATAATCGTTTTTTGACAACCGATCTTGTAAATATAAAAAATTGGGTCAAACGAACTCAGTTTTATTCAAACTGAAGTCTGTTGTGCTTGTATCAAAACCCTCTATGACATAGTAGATTTTTTATAAAAGTCAATTCGTTGATCTTTTTAGACATAAAGATGACTATTCATCGCCTATGTGGTACTTTTGACTCGGGCCTTATTTCTAGAAAGGAGCATTACCAATATGATTTTTAAGCATAATTGGACTCCCTTTAGTATATATATGGTTTTTTCTTTGATTTTGTGAAGTTGGAATTTAATTTTGAGGCAATTGACTTTTTTGTTTAAACCCGAGTCTTAAAAATGTCCAACTATCGATTTGGTTTAAAACTGCTAAAAACTACTATGTAGGGCTGACACCTTGCTATCATGGAAGCCTTGGGGTATTGAAACATGGCAAGTGTTCAGTTGGTGCATGAGTGAATAAGGGAATCAAAAGTCATAAAGAAGTTTGACAAAGTTGTACTTTAGAAGACTTTTTGGTGACTTGCATAAAAAGTTAACTTTCCATGGAAGCATGGCTTGGTTTGGACGTGTGTGCTGGCTATCTAGAAGCCTTGGCTTCTCCTATAAATAAAGGATGAGAGCTCAGCAGCCAGATCACTCCGTCCATGCAATACATGCAGAAAATCCTTCATTCCTCTCACTCACACACTCTCACGACACCTAGGGGTTTTTGAGGAGTTCTTCTCCAAGCTATCCAAAACTCATACACAATCATCCTTGAGGTGTCTAGAAGGTATTCCAACCTTTAGAAGTCACTTTGGAGGCCATTGGAGGTATGAAAACATCACTCTCCTATTTTAGCTTCAAAATCGGCTTAATAGAGGTATGTTGGGGAATTTTTGAAGTGTTTCACATTTTGCTTGCATGGGCTATATGTGATCACTTTGGAGGATTTTAAAACTATTTTGTATCATGTTTCCATTTATCTTTGGGCTTTGGAATCATGAGAAAACATCAAAAACTCATCCTACACTCATTCGGCCACTATAGAGCTTTTTATGTAATTTTTTATGCTAACCAGTTTTGATGGCTTCCTTTGCTATTATTCGATGTATCTAATATAGATATTTGATGTATATTTATTATTGGTTTGGTTCAAGGATCCTATATGCTCAAAAACTAAAAGTGGAAGCAAGTGAAGTTTGTTTTAAAGGAAAATGGAAAAAGGCTTAAAGAACTTATAAAATCAACCTATATATTGTTTGTTGGTTGTTATTTTTAATCTTATAGTGGATTAACACTCAAACTCATGTATAAACGTTATGGTGGCCCTGCTCTTCGACGGTATAGACATGAAGTTGAGTGAAAATTGACTATAAGAGATTCTTACGATATTATACATATAACTTATAATAAGCCATTCTGATAATGCGGACATTTATGCAGTATTACCTCTTGTTTGTTTAAATACTCATATCAAATTATGCTCTTACTTCGGTGGGGTATTTCAGTGCAATATTGGATGATTTATATTATTGTCAACAAGATCCTTATGGCATGTCCTCACTTATGTAGGATTTCATAAGTTAAATGCTTTGAATAAATTTATGAACAATATGTGAGAATCCCACAAATATGACATGTATATATATATATATATATATATATATGTATATATATGTATATATATGTATATACATACATACATATATGTATGTATGTATATATACATATATATACATATATATATATATATATATATCATATATATATACATACATACATATATATATGTATTGTATATACATACATATATATATGTATGTATGTATATATATATGTATGTATGTATATATATGTATGTATGTATATAATACATCATATATATATATATATGCATATATAATATTGTACTGTATATATGTATATATATATATGCATATATAATATATTATATGTATGTTATATATACATACATATATATTATATAATATAACTATGGATAAGATCAAGTGATAAAAATGAAGTGATGGTTAATAATAAAGGTTAAGAGCAAGGATTCTGAAGACTAATCAATTATTATTGATTGGTTACTGATGTGTGTTATTTGTGTATCCGTATTGCTAGGCAGTGGTGGATTACTATTATTCTGCGAAATTAGGGTAAGTATAGAAGTACTTATTGGGGCTGATGCTGTTTTCTTTTATATTTAGTTATTGTTTTATTCATTTGCATGCGTTATAAACTGCTCATACATTACAACTACATATTCTGTGAATGGATTAATGATGTCACACTAGGCTAGTTAGTAGCAAGGGTGTGAGGGCTGATCTAGTGGACCTTGGGTCCCTAAACTAGGTAATAAGAACTAATGCTGGAAGGTCGGTTCCAATGCAAACCGGTCATCTGTTTAAGTGGGAGAGGTGTAACGTTCAATAATACAGGGTTGGCCCATTATGAGCAAAGTGTAATTTCATGCTGCATTAAGACTAAACCAAGCCTTCACCCGATGCATGAACACCCATTCATTTCGTTCATTATATTTGTCATATGCTTGTTTAATAATTCAATTACTTGTTTATATTGGGATGTAGTAGACTTACTTGTTTGCCTATGTAAATGTGATGATGTCATGTTTACATAGACTATGATGCAGGAGGTGAAGGCGATGGTCTTTTCACTAGTTTTGATGATTACCAAACACACTTCTGTGGGGATGTGCTATACCCCCGAGGAGGCAGCATTTTGTGACATATCTGTCTCTTCCTATTTTGTGTGTTCGGCTACTACTTTTATTTATGGTTTGTAATATGATTGAACAGCTTGATGTTACAATTGTATGCCGACTATGGCACTTGCTTCATTCCTTTTTATTTGGTGCATCTCGTATGCACATGTTGTGTTTGTAATATTAAAACATTTAACGAATTTAATCCATTGAGGTATTTCAGTTAGCTCTTTTGTGTTATATATAGTGTTCCCTAGTGTTTTTAAAAGAAAAAAATATATCCGCTGCGATATTGATCTCTGATGTAGTAATGTCACGTAAAAACTGAAGGTTTCTACTTACGGTTTTATTAATCTAAAACTGGGGTGTTACATTATGGTATTAGAGCAATTTTTCTGGGGACTATGTTACAACTTAGTATTAAATTGTGACTTGGATGGGTTGCAATTTAATTAAAACCATACCTATATTAGGACCTTACACAAAGAGCTATTAGAAGTTAAAAGCTATATATATGTATATCCTAAAAGAAAACTTTGTTTGTGATATATAATAAATGTTAGACATTACTAACCTATGTTTGTGGCAGAATGTCGAAAAGCAACAATTGTCACTCGACAAATGCTATGTCTAGAAACCTAAAAAGGGCTGAAGCGGCGGCCTGTAAGAAACCCATAGTACTAGACCGAAGAGCAAGACCTTTCGGGAAGCTAATTCAGTTAAGAAAACAGAGGACCAAGATCACCAATCAAATAAATCTAATACAAGGACTCCCAGGATCAGCTCCAACTAAGAGGACACCTCACGAGTCATCTATAGAATGGGCTATCTAGAACAATGATGTCGAATCCAAAGTAGAGTCCAATTTGGTTGAGGTTCAGTTTGATCCACAATAGAATTCTGATGCTAGAACTCCAGATCCGAACCTGATCCTCATCTTTTCAAATACCTATAATGAATATTCGATTAGCGAGGATGCATTTAGCGATGACTCAACTAGTATAGCACCGCAAAAGGAAAAGGGTCCAACTAGGTGAAGCTATAACATGCAATTATGTTAGGAAAGGGCGACTTCATAGTAGGAGTCCGCTGGGGCCCTAATTTAAATGTCTATGGGTTTGGGCTTGGGCTTTCAATATGAACTTTCCGGTTGTAGTGCTTCAACTTCGGGTTGAGTCTAGATGGGCTTTGGGTCAGACTTGGATTGCGTGTCAAAATGATGTCGTGTTGACCTTGTACAAAATGACGTCGTGTTATTTCTTGTGGGCAAGTTCCCGCATCCATGAAACGGGACCATTTCGGTTCGAAACAACGTCGCTCTTAGCAGGGTTGGAAGACACCTGCGCTAGACGTGAAACAACATTGTTTTATTTGACTGGAACAATGTCATTTCCCGAGGGTTTAAAAGGCATCATCTCAACACGCCTTGAAACGTTGTCATGGAAGTGGAACAAAGTCGTTCCTAAGGGGGCTGGTGGAGTCGTCTTACTTCCCCTTACTAGTTAAAACGACGCAGTTTTGACCAGTTTGGTGATTACTTCTTCCTCCTAATCTAAACCAATAGAAAGAGAAAAATTATGTAAAAAATCTAAAAAACCTGAGATTTTTTATCCTAGAACTTGTGTAGATTTCCTTTCTTCCAATGTTCCAAAAATCGCCTTCTTTGTTGGGGATGACTCTCCAACACATTCAAAATATGGAGGAGGATAAAGTTCTCTCTTGTTGGTAATAAATTTTTCTGAAGAAAATTTATCTATTTCCTTTGATGGAGAACAAATCAAGTTTTTTTAGTATTTTTCTTCCAACAAGTAGTGTCTCTTCAACACCTCAACATTCCTTGTATATTGCAAACCACCCACAATAATGACAAGAGATCGTTCTTCTGGTTTGGATGTTAATTGGTGAAGATTGAAAAAGGCTACTGTAGAAGCCAAATCCAATACTTGTCTATTGATGGTTTGCAATATTTGTTGGTGAACATTTGAATTTTCATATATCTATTTGTCTTCTTCCATAACCAGGGCTCTGATACCATTGATGAAATACAAAGTTTGTAACTTGATCATATGGAAGTATTCTCCTGTTATGGTGGAAATCCAATGTAGAACAGAGAGAAAGATAAAATCATAAAAGTTATAATATAATGAATTTCGTTATGACCTTCATTCTATATATAGAGTGCAATGCACCTCTTCACTTAAAGTTACATTATTTCCCTTTTTAATAACCTCCATGAAAGTTATTACCTTCCATAGAGATAATCAGGTGTGGGATGACTACATTTGTTATGGTGTGACCATCTCTACATCATAAAAAATGAGCACCTAACATCAATCCTTTAAATTAAAGGTTAGATGGGACTATGACAAATAGCACAACCCCTTTAGTTAACAAGGATAGATGAAAAACTTCTCTCAAAAAAGAAAAAGAAAAAGAAGAAAAAAATAGATGGAAAACAAAATTGATAACAATTTGATATTACATGATTTGATTTTATTTAAATTAAAATTGGAAAGATTAAATTCACAGCACATTCAAATATAAAAGGACCACCTTAGAAAAAAAAATCTAAAAGGACTAAAATGCGAAGAGTGTATTGTTCCCTACATTTTTAACCACATATTTTTTAAATAAATTTGTAAAAATGTTCTATTTGGGAATACATTTGAAAAAATAATAGTTTTAATATATGAAAATTCATGTTTTCCAACCTTAAGTAACATTGCACATTTTAAAAAACGCACGATTTAAAAGGTCGAATTTGGCTTTAATTAACAAAAACAACATTCTTTTACAAAATTTCCAAACATAAAACTTTTATTTTTAAAAATTGTATTCTTTTTATTAAATAATATCACATTTAAGCCTAAACCAAATGAAGGATTTTTTTTTTCTATTCAACAAAATGACCACACCTTAGTTGTGCTTGATATCTATACCTAAAGTTATAAAAAAAAATTGACACGAAAGGAAAATCATTATTTATGATCATAAAATAGCCTTAGAAATATTAAAGAAACTATAATATCCTAAAAGAAATAATAATAAATTATTCTTTATTACCACTCTGTAATGTGACTTAAAATTTAGGAACCATTTCTTAAAGGATTGTTACTATGAAAAAATTAATCACTGTATTTAATGTGTGGAGAACACATGGTAGAAATTTGGAGTCAATTGGAACACTTTTAAGATTCTAATTTTATAGGAATTGTAAGTAAATTTTAAACTCGAAAATGATGAAAATAGGGTCAAACAAACTCCAATTTGATCGACTCAAAAGCTAGTATACTTGTCTCATAGTCTTCTATCAACCCTTCAAATTCATGATTTTTAGACTTTGATAAGGATACAAAAACACGTCCAACCCGCATTGCACTAGAGTTGGATGAAAAAAAAAAAAAACTGCAATTAGCATCCACGTTCCAATTAGTAAACCTTCTGACTATTCTTTATAACCCTTAGTTACACTTCATAAAGGCAACAAGATAAGTGGTTTGAAAGATACGAAAATATATTGCATTAATGAGGGGATTGAAAGCCATGTTGTGAGTGAATAAAAATCTAAGCAATCAGATATTGAAGGAACCCCAACCGATGATAAAGAAACTAGTGAGTAAATCACATCCCGCCAAACCTTTATATAAAAAAAAAAAAAAAAAAAAAAAAAGAAGGTAAAGTTATCACTTTCATTACGTACTTCACTTACACCTATCGTCCTTTCACTTTCAAAAACAAAAGAAGAAATGACTTTTCTACTCACTGTCAAAAGAGGAAAAATAGAGTGAGTGATCCTAAAGCCTTGTGCTTTTCATCCGATAATCTCTAGGTAAGTTTATTAAAGTTTAAAAGTTTTCATTTTTGCTTTAAATGCATAGTTTTATACCTAGAGAATATTTTAAACAAACTTTTAAACTCTATTTTCATGTATTGTTTATTTAAGTTATCAATGGATGCCTTGGGCGGAGGAGGGAGAACCACTCCCTCCTCCCCCCCTCCCCTCCTACTTCCCCCTTCCTCCTTCCCCCTCCCCTTCTCGCCTTTTCGAAAGTAATGACCGCTTTTCTGAAGGCCTTTTCCTTTTTTTTTTAGAGGCTTTATCCACCTCTGTGGAGGCATTATCCCAGCACAACAATTTTTGCCGACTCCCTCTCCCCCACTTGTTAGCCAGATTCCACCTCCTCTTGCCGTTCACGACCCTGGATCTGCTTTTTGGAGTTTTTTGGTTTTGGTTTTTCAAAATCAAATTTGGAAACTTTAAAGAGCTCCACCACCCCACGCACCTCTCCACCGAGTTTCTGGGGTTCTCCGCCTCCTTCTGCCGCAAGCCGCGCCGCCGTCTGTGCATCACACGTCGGAGCGTGCTCAGCACGTGTGTCCCTCCGTACGTCGTCAATCGGTGGATCTGCATGGTGCTTTTTTTTTTCCCTGCTACTGTTGCCTTGACCTTTAGGTCAATGAAGGTTTTTGTATCCTGACCTATATGGTCAAGGAGTAGTAGCTCAGTGTGGGAGACTAGCTTTCACGGCCGGATTAATAATTTTGGTGTGAATTGGGCTGCCGTCTTAGTATTTGTCTGCTTGGTGCAGATTTAATGTTTAATCGGTATTGTACATGGGTGAGGAGAAGGTGAGGTCATAGATAGAGTCTTATCTTTGTTTATGACTGCATAAGTTCATAGCGTTGTGCTATGGTTATCTAAGCTTATTATGAGCTTATGATTGTATGAGCTTTGGCTCACGATTTGTTTATCAATTGAAAATGGTAGATTCACATTCAAAATATTTTAGTTATCAAAACGCTATTATGATACCCAAATTTAATTAGGTGTTCCATAAATGCATCATTACGTTGTTCAAAGTTTTAAAACATTTTTAAGCATTAGTTACACACTAATGCTATTATTCTGCCAAATTTTACAAAGATATAATATGAATTATCCAAAATTATGCCGTTATATTGTCCATGTGTTTTAAAAATATTATACCCATTATTTATACTGATGGATTTACTATATCCATATTTATGCAAAAATACTAAGCTTTTAGCATACTAATGTTGTTATAATGCACATTTTACTTTAATAGTATTTTAGGCATTAACTATATAAATGTTGTAGTAATACCCATATAAAAATATGTGGTAATGCTACTACCACTTTTTAATATGCTGTTAAAATGCCTAGGTAAAATTAAGAAGTTAAGATAAATTATTTCTATATTATGATTTCACTGTTTGGCCGTGTGTGTGTGGGTGTGCTCATGAGATGTGAGAACCAAGTGAGTGAGTGATATTGTGAGTGGGTTTTGCGAACCTCGTATGGTCTGATGGTTGCGTTGGTAATAAAAAAAAATAAAAAAAATAAAAAGAAAAAGCCAAAGAAGTATGGGAGGGACATAAAGTGTAATAAGAAGAAAATTAATATTAGTAAATAAAAGTAATAAGTAAAAATGAATAAATAGATGTATAGGATTTAATAAAATTCATAGCTAGTGACAAAATTAAATTAAATTGCAGTATTTGTTAATGACGTGTTCACATCTGCCGCTTACAAGAACTATAAATATAAATTACTTACTGATGAATGATATTGATTTCTATAATATAATGATTGTAGGTTTATTTATTTATTGACTGCCTAAAACTGTTTGTGTATGAATATGTTAATAACTGTTTATTGAAATTCTGTTGTAACTAATAAATATGTTAATAACAAAGCTGGTAAATAGTAGGGGTGATGACTGCTAGCTAGTGGGACCTTAGGCTCCTGTGAATGATTTAATAATAATAAGACTGGGACTATAGGCTTTTAGTAGCAAATAAAATAATCTTTATATGGATGAAGTGTCGGCTCCAAAAATATTCGTTAACCGAATGTCGGCTCTTCAAGAGTTGAGTGAAATAAAAGAAATAAGACTTTGCATTTAAAACTGTCATTTCATCTTATTATTGTTTTATTGCTTTAGAAATATATGTATTTATGTGTTACCCGTGTCATTATAGTAATATCTACAATTGCATAGATGAATGTGCAGAAATGGAGAAGGAGGATCAGGATGGTCAAGGTTCTTATGCCAATCCTAATATATATGAAAAATGCTATCTATTGCTTCTTTATTATAATAAACTATATTGCTTAGTCTATCTGTTGTTATATATATATATAAAACTTATGTATGTGTCTTCCTTTATTTTGTATTGTAACATTATTAGTTACATTTATAAAAGTGTCACATGTGACACATATGCTACCCTTTAGTGTGTATTTAATATGTATGAACATCATTTTTATTTTTATTTATCTTGAGGTATTTTAGATTGCTCTAAAGTGTAATGTAAGGATTACCATTCTCATTAATAAAAATCAAAATTTGTACTGATATATATATTCTGTTACGAGATTTTATTATCTCTAATGTAGTATTGTCACGTGCTTAATCGAACAATACCACTTATGCCTTATAATAAAATGCTGGACATTACAAATAGTGACTCTTTGTTTTAGACTAAAATTACCGTAATAACCTTTCTCTTGGCTTTGTATATGTGTATTCTCCTTCGCATTTAATCCAATTGAATTTAGTCTCTTTTCATTGAATGGTGATTCTCCTCTGTCCTTCTTTTGCACGTTTTCTTTCGTTCATTTGTTTTTCTCACTTCACTTCCTTCTTTATCCTCTTCATTTAATGCTCATGATCCCAAATCTAACAAAATGCTACCGCATGTCATGTATCTTCTTTCTTTTTCTTTTTCTTTTTTTTTTAATTGACTAAGTGGCCATACTAATCTACTCTACCTTGAAAAATTGGATTTAGATTCCTCAAATTTTTAAAAATTTGAGATTATCATATTTTCAAATCTGAATCTTTCATTACATCTAACAGTAGAAATAAATTGATAAGTGTTAAATGTTACACATTTAAACTCCCTAACTTGTATATGTTAAACTTTAGTTTGTATTATTATATAATATTTTATTGTGTTTAGTGTTTGTCTTATTTTTAGGTCCTAATGGAAATCAAAAGCAAATCATTAAACAATAGGCTTAAAAAGACATCAAGGGAAAGCTGAGAAGTTGAAGAAATGTCCATGGATCAATCGTCACTTTCTTGGATCGATCGCAGGCTTGGATCAATCGCCATCAAAGGTTCTAGAAACGTAAAAGATCTTTGACAGCAGATCACAATGAGATGATATTTTTAATCAAAGATTACAGCTTGGTAGGTTATTGTGGGCGCCGAAATCTCTTCTCAGAGGACTTCTAACAGCTGGATTGAAGATTTTTAGCTTGATCTTATCCTTAAGAAAGATCAAAGCTCTCTTTCCCTATTTATGTAAAATCTATCCGAGAGAGGCAGCAAGTCAGTTTTAGTTTATTTTCAGTGTAGTTTTTAGTTTATTTTTGCTCTCTTTTGCTGTTGGATAGTAGTTAGAACACAACCCATAGCTCTTAATCTCCTTAGGAAATGGTTTTCTCCAACATAATGGAGATTTCCAAATCCTCTATGAAGAACTAAACCTTTTATAGGGTTTTGATGGAATTCATTCTAAGTGCTATGGGTTGATTATGTTTAGCTAGGATCTTACACATTTTGTATAATGATTGTGTAGCCAAGGATATTGATCTTCATGTTATATCAATTTGAGAAAAATTTTCTTTTCTTGTCTATGAGAAAGTGTTGTTATCTTGATTGAATTTTATGTTTTCATGATCCTTGATTGAGAGAACATAGGCTATACAATGATGCTATTTGCAATGATTTTATGTGAGTTTGATTAGTTATGCTAGGGACCACGATTCAATCCACACTTAGTTTAATTTAGTGTAAGTGGAAAGTCTAGTGGGAACCTATAATACTTCATGCTTTTTCCATAGAATTGTGTAAGCTTTTAGGAGAACTTATATTGCATGCTAGGGAGCACAAATTATCTCACACTTAGATGATTAGGTGGGTGGTTAATGTGTAACTAAGATGTTATATCATTTCCTTTTAAAAGTATTTTCATGTTGAGTAGTTGTAGGGTTGACAACCTTTACACTTTTATTTAATGCTTATGTCAAAAGAGCCATGCTAGATGTAGTTCGCTTGTAGTATGCGAATTGGATGAAGTCAAATCCCTATACTCTTCCTACTCCCTTTATCTTAAGTTGCTTAATCTATATGTAAAGATTTGGATGAAGTCAAATCCCTATACATATAATATGGATCAAGTCATCTGCTAACGATATGGTGTATCTGAGATATTACCCCTCTTAGCAGAGTTTGCGCGTCTTGAATGACTTACGGTACAATTCCAGTGCCCCGGACATTGCACAAATATACCATCTTATACTAGTAGTCTGACCAAGTCCGACCTCGGGGGGCCCTATAATGCCCCCAAAATAATTAAAGGCTATTTTTAAGATTGATTAAAAACACTTTTCTAATTTTTGTTAAACATTTAAATAACATTTTATTCAGAAAATGTGACCATCAAATGTTCGATGATGATCATCAAATGTTTGATCTTGGAAAGTACAGACACAAACTCTGCAGAGCCTGTGCAATGCTCAGAATGTGTCAATACGAACATCAAACATTCGATGCTTTTATGGAACGTTAGAGGTGCTTTTATTAAACATTCGATACTTTCATCAAACGTTTAAAAAGTAACCTTAGATTCTCTAATATAAATAGATCAAATGTTCGATCATTTCCCAAAATAAATTTTTCGTAAAAGATCGGTTTAACAACCCATTACCCTATTTCTTCAGAAAAACATCTAAACTTGACCTAGAACCTTTAGAGAAACGCTTGTTAAGTTTGGGAGGGATTTTTCTAAGGAGGACTCTCATTGAAGGGAAACTATATTCTCTAAGGGTAATTTCCGAACCCTTACTCTTATTCTGTTATATTTTACTATTTTAAAACTAATTGAGATCATGTTTATGCTTTCAAATTATGTCATAGTGATTCAAAGACTTTTAGAAAAACTTTTCAAAATGTTTTGGTAAAAGGAATTACTTTGTGTTTTATTTATTTAAAAGTGTGTTATCTATATTCTTTAATAATTGTTTAATGTTGTTAGAAGATGTTCTAAGTCTAAGAATAGTTGTAGGTAGGTTTGATAGGAGTTTATGGGTTTTCATACATTCTGGACATTTATCAAACGTTCCACTTTTTTTTATCAAACGTTCGATCTTTAAGAATTAAATGTTTGATAATCGTGTCAAACGTTCGATGGTGACCAGAAATACTAGGGATTTTTAAGACAAAGAACACACAATGATTCACAATTAATAAGAGATTACATTCTTAGCATATTGTCAGGTTATTTTACAGTTAACGAGGGATTTACAAAATGTCTGAAGCATCGGATGAGCAATCGAAGTAAGCATTTTAACTGAGTAAAGAAACTCTATTTTTGTGAAGTGCGATATGTCAGATGACTAAACACAATATTCTATGTGATTTACTTTATCCTTTTAGATTAAGATGTTATTTGATTATATATTCCATATTTTTGAACAAATGAACAATACTTGGATCGTATGACATGGTTGCACTGTCTTATAACAGAATAATAGTCATGGGCTTACTATTACTACGGGTTGATTCTATAGTCAAATAATGTTATTTTATGAAGAGTACCTTGGATCCAATGATTTAGTTTATGACAGTACACCATTCATTGAGTGGGTCACCAGTTACGGCTTAGTTAGTCAGTGTAGGCCACCCGAGATCGGACTTGGTTGGACTGCTAGTATAAGACGGTACGTTCGTGCAATGTGTGAGGCATAAGAATTGTACCAGATGTCATTTTGGACGCGCTAACCCTATTAAGAGGAGATAATGTAGATAGACCATATTATTAACATATGACTATTTATATAGTATTCATGAAGCATATTTCTGCATTTAAGAATAAGAGTTTAATCATCGAGATTATGTCCCACTTTTTAAATTAAACACCATTTTTGTCAAAAGGCATAATAATGAGGATTAGACCTGCTATTTGTGAAAATATTATGAAAAGTTCTTAATAACCTTTTTATTTATTTTATATCTCACATCTTTCAAAATAATTTGCTTACTAAGTCAGCTGACTTACTCAATTATTTTCTTTTCATAAAATACTTCGGTATTTTACAAAACTCTCATGAATTTGTTCAGTTGAGATCCGCACCAAGATTATGGTATCAGGATAGTAGTTATTATATTTAGGTTTGATCTTTTAGATGTAAAGCTTTGTGCCTATATTTAATGATGTTAGAATTGTTTATTCTCATATCAACTATTTCGTTGAAAACTCTGATAAAGGTTAAACTAGGAAATTTAGATAGTTATCAGTTAATTATTTTAAATGCCATATGGACGTTATACTTCAGTTTATTCTCTTTTCATTGCATAAACTTGTGTATAAGGCAATTTTCAAGCCAATGTTTTACAGATTATTCCATAACAATGAGAATAGAGATATCCCTGAGTCTTAATTTGATAATTAAGGCTGAGAGGCGAACCATTAATTTAACTACAAGTTAGCTAAATTCTTAAGGCGTTACAGGCCCACACTGACTACTAAAGCCGTAATGGTGACCCCACTCGAATAATGATGCGCTGGTTACAAACTTTTAACCATTGGATCTAATGCCCTTATTAATTCATGAAACATTGACCATAAAATTAATTTGTAATAATAATAAGCCTATAGCTGTTCCACCACACGTACCGATGAAACAAGGCATACTATGCATGTATAATTCATTTACTTCAAAAATAAGGATTTTTATATAAACAAGTAGCATTTAAAGATCAAGTTATAAAAACCTGTAAACTTGATCATAAAGAAGAACGTGCTCAGCCATCTAACATATCACACCTCTAACTATAGCAATTTCATATTCAGTTATTTACTTACCTTGAATGCTCATCCGTTTCCCCAGATATCTCATACTCCCGTTACTGCAAAATAACCCAAAAACATGCTAAAAATGCTATAATCTATTAACCGTAGAACATGTATGCTAATTTACCTCAAAACCCTAATTAAGTGTTTCTGGTCATTATCGAACGTTTGATACTAAGGGTCGAACGTTTGTTCTTGAGGATCAAGTGTTCAACCTAGAACAGTGGAATATTTGATTATGGCCAAGATGCTTAAATGCTGCTAAAAACTTCCCAAAATGTAACCATGACTGTTCCTACACATATCACAACTCCAATCATCATTAAAAAAAAAAAAAACACATTTCTAGGGGTAAAACACCAAGTTATGTATTTATCAAAACTATTTGGAAATTAACACATAAAAGTTTTCAAATCCCCTTTGCATACTTTGGAAAGCAAAACATGATTATAAATAACGTGAATAGTAAAATATAGCATAATGGATGGTGTGGATTTAAAGGTTACCTTTAAAGATGATAATCTTTTTTAAAAGAAAGCTTTTTCCTAAAAATTCATTTCTCAATCTTTAAAATGGGGTCTGAAAGTTTTTGGGCAAAATAGTGAGTTTTTTGAAGGGAATGGGTGTCATTTATAGGGAGAAGGGGCGAGTTCTGGTCCCCTACATGAAAATGCATTTTTAGATATAATCGAATGTTTGATGTACGACATCGAACGTTTGATGTACTATATCTAACTGTCCTAGAGTTTTTCATTGAACGTTTGGGTAAATGGTCAAATGTTCGGTGTACTACTCTGACACATGTTCTGTGCATGCGCAGACTTGCAAATAACGTGACTGTATTGTTCATCAAATATTTGATGGTGGAGGATCGAACGTTTGATGGTTGTCTTTTCTTAAAAATAATATTTGCTACTTTATAAAAATTAATTGGTGTTTATAATCAAAACTTTTGCTAAATATTTTGGAAAATTCTTTTAAATATTTCGGGGTATTATAAAACTCCACGTAAGCACTTTTAAAATGCCGACACTTGTCCCTATGCCACTTGTGTATGCCACCTAGGCGTATCACATGTGATACCTATGATTTCTATGCCACAAGAAATGCGAAAAATAATAACTAAAAAAAAAAGAGAACAAAGAGGGTGGTCGAAACTAGCCCCAAGAGCCAATGGGGGTGGCCCTTGTCAGGTGTCAAGGAGCTGGATTTCCCTTCCCTCCTCTCCCCTGTTCTAACTTCACGCCAAGAGGGAGAGAAGTGGAGAGAGGCTGGCTGTTTGGGGGTTCCAATCTCTCATCAAAGTAGTATCCTTCTTTCTCTTCAGCTTCTTGAATATTTGTTGAGCTTTTGAAAAATGTTGTTGGGTTAGTTTTTTGGCTTTGACCGATTGGTTAGGTGGGCTTTTTGTTTGGAAATTTTCGGCGTGTTGTGATTTTGGGTTCAAATGGTTGTGGGTTGTTCTTGTGATTTTCAGTTGTTGGTTCGCTTTATCTTTTTGGCAGAAAATTGGTATTGTGATAGGATATGAAGTTGTTGATTTTGGGTTCAAATTATTGTGAGTTGTAATTGTGATTTTCGATGGTTGGTCCTTTGTTGATAGCTGAGAATGGGTGGAGAAAATTGTTGGGTTTTCTCTTCTTGTTTTCGGTTAGGGAACTTAATGGGTTGAAGGGATTTTTGTTATTGTTTTGCTTATAAATTTCCTTGGGCTATTCCTTGTAATTTCCATGGGTTGAAGAGGTTTCTATGGGTTCTCTTGTTTTTTGGTTGGGCAACTGAATGGGTAAAGAAGAATTTTTGGGATTCCTCTGGAACTTAATGGGTTGAAGGGATTTTTGTTATTGTTTTGCTTATAAATTTCCTTGGGCTATTCCTTGTAATTTCCTTGGGTTGAAGAGGTTTCTATGGGTTCTCTTGTTTTTTGGTTGGGCAACTGAATGGGTAAAGAAGAATTTTTGGGATTCCTCTGTGTTTCGGTTGAGCAACCAATTAGGTTGTTTCTCTTCAGGTTTCACTGGTGGTTTCTTGGAGGGATTGTTGGAATTTTTTGGTGGAGTTTGATTAAAATTTGCTGGATGTTTCAGAAGCAACTGAATGGCTGGAAATAAAAATAAAAATCAAGTAGCATCTCTCTAATCATTTTCAATGGGGGCATAGATGATAACGGGACTGGGAAGAAGACGATGAAGATAACGATGAAGGCCATATCCTTACCATAATGTACAAGGTTTGTATATTGGACGAGAATAAACGATATAAAAAAAAAACTAAGGACATGTTTGGTACGAGGAATGACTA
Source organism: Betula pendula (assembly GCA_900184695.1). NCBI lineage: Eukaryota > Viridiplantae > Streptophyta > Magnoliopsida > Fagales > Betulaceae > Betula > Betula pendula. The sequence continues at coordinate 147,488 of FXXK01001643.1, read as the reverse complement.
TTTCATGGAATAGCCTTTATTAAGTATGAAAATAGTGTAATGCATTAGTCTTAAAAATAGTCATTCCGATGGCCATGAATGAATAGTTATTCTTTTAATTGAGGGAATAACCATTCTTTTTAACTTAAAATAAATGATTATTCTCTCAATTGAAGGAATAATCATTTCATCATAGCCATTAGAATGATTATTCTAAAGCTAATTCACTCTACTCATTTCATTTTTACTAAGGGCTATTCATTGGAATAGTCATTCCGCGTACCAAACATAACCTAAGATATTAACATTTGGTTAAAAAATCGACAACGTTTAGGTTAGTTTAAGTTTGGTTAAATCTAAATCCTTCAATTTGTTTAACAACAAATGTAAGCCGGATTCTTACATCAAAAGTAATGAAAGACTTTCTTTCATATAGAAGATATATGCGTGAGGGTCAGTTGACAAATCAGATCATCATGCATGAGTTTCAAGTTGACAAATCAGCACATCTCGTTCCTTGGGGTTTACAAGTAGCTCGTCTCCTTCCATATGAAGTTCTCATTCTATTTATTCTTATTTCACACACAACGGCCATTTGCCTTTTGTATGATGTGTATTTAGTCTTCTACATATTGGTTATTTGTTAGAGTAGGTCCCATTCTCTTTCCTTGCACACTCGACATTTCCTTTCCAAGGTATTCTCTATAATACGATTACGTAGTCTTGTTTTGGTTGACTTGACAAAACATTTCTCATTCTATTTTACATTAACGTGTGTGTTTGGTAGGAATATGTGGTATGCAAGTGGAAGCGGGTTCTCACAGTCTCGACATGGCCATTTGGGTCGTATTTGGTTTTTTATTTCTTAGCACCATTACAGAATGACGTGTGTGTATAAATATATGAAGCACCTCAAGGAAACCTTTCCCCACTCACTCGTCTTAGTTTCAATTCCTACATTAATAGAACCAATTAAGTTTACATAAGCATAAGAATAGTAGCTTAATAAACTAATTAGATATACCATAATAAGAAACTGCAATGTAGTATTAGAAAAAGGTGCGGAAACGAACCTCTTATAATCTACATATTAAATCATTCTATATAATACCTTATATATATATAATATTCACTACATAACATTAAATCATTATATCTTGTAGACGTGGCTCTATTTGTTATGTACCTAATAAAAAAGAGAAATTCTTATTGTCTAACTTCTTTTTTTCCAACTTTGTCCAACTTTGCATGTTGAATTTTTTTTTTTTTTTGGCATTTTTGGGGCCCATTTTTGTCCACATATGCAAAGTTGGACAAAAATGTTAGACAACAAGCATTTCTCAATAAAAAAAAGAGTAATGCTTCACGTTCAACTCTCTTGCCTAACTTTGTCTAACTTGTCCCAAAAAAAAAAAAGTAATGCTTATTGTACAACTTTCTTGTCCAACTAGTCCAATGTGGCAAGAGAAGAAACAAACAAGAGTATTGTCACATTTGAATAGTTGGACGAAGTTGGACAAGGAAGCATTATTCAAAGAAAAAAAAAAATTTACTTGCCATGTTGGACAAAGTTGGTCAAGGGAGTAGGACGTGAAGCATTACTCTTTCGCTTATTATGATAAAGTTTTAAGGGAAAACTTCAGTTAAACTCCCCGAACTTTAGATCGTTTTGATATGCTCCCATAAATTTTATTTTTTCTCACTTTAGAACTCTAAATTTTTAACTTCTCTCACTTTCTCTCATTCCGTCCGGATTCACCGTTAAATCTTGTTAAAATTTTCAAAATACCCCTGTATTTTTTTTTTAAAAAAAAATTATACAAAAGCTAAATTGAGGGGTATTTTCGAAATTTTTGTACTTCTCTGTTAGGATTTTACGGAAAATCCTAACGGATGGATGGTAAGCGATAGACATTAGAAGTTTATGGTATCAAAGTAAGAGAAAATAAAGTTTAACGGACTATGTCAAAACGGCTTAAAGTTCGGGGGATCTAATTGAAGTTTCTCAAGTTTTGAACAACTATTTAAACCTTAAAAATGATTTTTTTTTTTTTTAAGTAGACCGTGAAAAGCTTATTGCAAATGGGTGCAACTAGAAGCACTAATTTGTTTTTGAGAAAAATCATATTTAATCTCTAGGTTTTTATCTGATTTCGATTTAGTTATTGGGTTTTTAATTTTAAGAATATGATCTTTAGGTTTTGCCCAAATTTAAATTAAGTAATTCTGTCATGTTACCATCAAAATTTAAGTTTGTTATATGCCACATATGTCTCGTTTAATACATCAGTTCACTTTAACATTTCAAAAGTATGCTGTATAAAAACGAAGAAGAACAAACGACACAGAAAATGAAGAAAATGTCTTACTTCTCAAGTTTTAAGCCAAAAAAAAAAAAAAATTGTTATCATGGAGTTTTATTTAGTTATTTATAAATGATTTGTTTCGCTAATATGACGTTGCAATAGAGTGTTTATATGAACATTGACATGTTAAATGAAATATATTTAGTATATGATAATCTGTTAACTTTGAGATAAAGTGATATAGAGACTTATTGTAAATTTGGATAAAACCTAAGGACTTTATCCTTGAAATTGGAAACTAAAGGATTAAATCCAAATAATATGAAAACCTAGAGAATAAATATGATTTTTTTTTTCTTTAATATTCCGCGTGTATAGAACTTTTTTTTATTTTTTATTTTTTATTCGAATTACGCGGAAATTATAACGAGAGCAGAGTGAACGTTCAGTAATTTTTGTCTTGGAAAGCAAGTTTTATATGCATTCCCCAAAGCAAAAGAGTATATAAGGAGTCATTACCGTAGGTGACAAAACCCTGAAAGCCGGACACTAATAATTTGACAAATATGAAATTCAGGGCTTCCCACAGGCTCCCATTTTTCCTTTCCCATGCTCGCCAGGGTTACCTCCATAGCCAGCGTCGCTGCTTCAAATCCTTCTTCCAAAAGTTCCAAAAAACTACTCTAGCGCGAGCTTCTATCAATGGCGGAAGTGGCAGTTCGAAAGGTCAGTCACTTGTCCTACTGCGAGATTATGTTGTCTATTTGGAACTTCAGAAACTTAATATACCTGTTTGTTTGTTTGGTTGCTGAGAAAATCGAAGGAGAAATACTAAAATAGGAATTTGTAGTGTTACATTCTCTGCTGTTAATTTTCTATGGTAGTGCTTCGTACTCAAAAGCTACTCTCTTTTCATTTTTATTGAGAAAATAATGGTAAGTTTTGCTATCAGATGCAGTAAAATGTATTATATATGTCAAAATGACAAGAGATGCCTAAGGAACAAGTTGTTAATCTTGGAAATTAGTCAAATTAGCTACTATTTATGATCACTGTAAAATTTGGGTGGAAAAAAGTTCATGGAATGAGTAAAATCCTAGAAAACTCAGTTTAATTCAGGTGAAAATTTGCACAACAATATGGAAAAGTCTAAAAAGAGAAACTGGAAAAGGGAGCTGTGTTCTTTAATTTAGTGAACGTGATATTAGCTGCTTAGATTGTTGTTTTCTGAGAAGCATGTGAAGCTTATAACTGGGGCTGTATGCAGGTGATTCTTTTCTGGTGCCTGGTGCAACCGTTGCTACCTTACTAATGCTTGGTTTTCTCCATGCCCGTCGGCTGTATGATGGAAAGAAGGTCATACATTGGTTATATGCACATTCCAAACTCATAATGCTTAGTGTATCTAGGAAGGTTGAACTGCATTTTTTGGGTTTATTGAATGCCAGTAGCAGAATTTATGTGCTCATCATGGACAAGACCGATATAATTGCGTATGCTATAAAAATTATTACAACTGTTTGAGCAAGCATCACTCCTTACTGATTCTGTTCAATAAATGGAACTTACCATTCTGTGAAAGCTCTATAATTATAGTGCAAAGTGGGGTAGTTAATATCTTTAAATCTTAGTTCCCTTCTAACGATGTCAGAGTAAGTGCTCATTAATTCTGTAGATTGGGCCCTATGTAGTATAAGTTTTAGGGTGAGGACATTGGCGGAGTTAGGAATTGGTTTTTGGAGGGAGGAGGTTGGAGGTACGGATGAAGCCATGCTTTTTATGTAGGGGGTCGGTCATAACTCTAAAATAAAATATTAGAAAAAATATTTTTTAGCACTTGATTTGACTAAATCTTCAAGTTCTCTTATACCAAATCATGCTTCCTATGGTAATGCATGTCCAAAAATTATGTATAACTCAAAACACATACAAAAATACATATGGTCAACTTACTATTGTGTTTGAGAAGCTTCTTCAATTCTTCTTATGATGAGCTTGTTGTTCTATGCACATGGCGGGTCCTCATGAAATTCTCTACAATCCATATGCCATACCATCCATGTCCAAAAATTATGTATAACTCAAAAAACATACAAAAAATATATCTTGTCAACTTACTATTTTGATTGAGAAATTTCTTCAAGTCTTTTTATGATTGATTTGTTGTTGTATGCACGAGACAAGGCTAAAATTCTCTAAAATTCATGTGTCATGTGTGTGTATGATGTTAGAGAGGAGAAAGGAGGCATAATCGTGAAACTTCGAAAGGAAAAAAGTGAAAGGGAAAAATGAAAGGAAAACGAAAGAGAGGAAGAGAGGAGAGATGCAAAGTTTTTTAAAAAAAATGACAAGAAAGAGGAGCGTTAAATGGTTCACGTGGAGATATAAAGTTATATCAAAATTAGAAGAATTCTCTTTTGAGGGGGACCTAGATTGTAGAGATAAAACTCAAAAATATTAAGAACTTTGAAGATGTAGAGACATAGGTGACAAAGTTGCTGAAGATTGTGTTTTACACATTATACACTTGGATAGCTGCACATCATAATTTGCTTGTTTATAATTTTGTAGATTTTTTGACTTTTTGTCTTTCTTTTTCCTTGGATTAGGGATTCTCTTATATACTCTTTGTATACTAGGGTTGTGTCCCTCTGCATTTTATTAATGATATGCAATTACTTATCAATTTTTTTTTTTTTTAAATTTTGATAAGTAAGTCAAATTTTAATAAAAAACAAGCGTGAGGCACCTCTGAGTACACAGAGAATATACAAAAGGAACACTTAGAAAGCGAAAACAAAAAGAACAAACCTGCAAAAACCCAAAACAACACCCACAACAAAATCCCCACCCTAAAAAAAAAAAATTAAAATAGACTGTTGATACTAGGATTATTTTTTGGGGTGGGAACTAAAATTCTGTAGGTTAAATATTTTTTTTATTCTTTTTGCATACTGTGTAATTTGCCATATGTAGGATTAAAAAAAAAAAAAAACTTTATAACAGGATTCAACATGGAAATGAAGTATTTTATTTTTTTGATAAGTAAGCAAGCAGAAATTTTATAAAAGCGAAAGGCGCCCCTAAGTACACTAGAAGTATACAAGAGGAAACCTCAACAGAAAAGCAAGAAAAAAGAAGAAAAAGACTGAAAACAAAAAACAAACCCCAAGCCCCCAGAACAACGAAAAACCCCTAAACCTGCAACGGTCTATTTTTAACCCGGTTGGACTCAATATTTCCAATATCAAAGTTAAGGGAGCATTCTAAATTTTTTCGCTCCCTCCAACCCTTTGATTTTACAACAGAGCCCCCTTCATTCACAGACATGCCTTCCCGCTTATGACCCTCTTCGATATCACACAACAGATCGAGGAAGTCTTTCTCATCTCCCCCACACGTAATTCCCAAAAAAGGAGCGATTGTCAACGCATCAGCCACAGCCTCAGGGTAATCCTTAGCCCCCAAAACTCCGAAATGAAGTATTTTATAAACCACGAAATGTATAACAAAGAGTATACTTATCAAACTTGACAAAAGATGTGCCAAGATTTTTTCACCTAACTGATTAATTATTGTGTAGGTACTAGTTAGGTACAAAAAGAAACAAAAAATAAAGAAGTTAAGGTGACCATGAGGTATAGCTACTATAGAAGAAGAGATCAAGTTTCAGTTCTTTTGTGTTTCCCACTTTACTTTGAGATCATTTTAGCTAACTATAGAATCATAGTTAGCAATTACATGAATGACCTATTGGTATGTATAGCTCATCAATGATGGGGTTGTAATTTTATTTAAATAAACAAGGGTGATCACAAGCTTTCCAGTAAAAAACTGTTTATTTTCAAAGGATTAGAAAAAATATTTATATATTTATATATGTATATGTATATATGCGGCAAGTTTTATTTGGTCTTTCGAGAGCAAAAATCCCAACCATTAGGGACCTCCTTTAGACACAAGCATATATATTAAGGGAATTTCAAATCCTTTGGGGGGGGGGGGGGGGGCAAGTAGACCAGGTAGTGCCACCCCTTGTGGGTCACTGTTGGGTGTGGTGTACTTCTAAAAGTTTTAGAATGGGTTATTAATTTTGATTTGTATTGAATATACTATTTTTTCCTCTATAGTGGAAGCGAATAGACTACTTAGTAACATTTAAGTTTCATTTTGTACTGGTTGGTGAGCAAAAAGACAAAGAACCCTAATTTTGGAATCACAATTGATTAGTTATCTTATTTTAATGTTATTTCCTTTACCTCTTTCTTAGAAGCAATCTGACAGATGTAAGCCAGATGCTATGTTACATTGACATGGGCACTAGACATGGATATGAATACATGTGTGCCTGCAGAGAATTTAATTCTGAAGGTGGACAAATGTTATGTTTGATAAGTAAGACATAGACGCACCAAGCACATGCCAAGTACTATATAACTGCATGAAACTAATGCATTTGTGTGTTATGTATTAGATTTGTCCTACTATCATTTGTTTAGGTGGTTATTCATTTGTTTGATCTCATTTTCCCCTTGATGATAGATTGAAGAGGCACGAGAAAAAGGAATTGAATTCGAGTTCCAACCTGATGTAAAAGTAATCTCTATTAACCCCACCCAAGTATTTTCGTTTTGTGATGCTTTCGGTTATTTTATGGATAATATGTTTCACCTACACAGATGTTGTTGTCATCTTGTTTAACTTTGACATAAATTTTTTTCACCCTGCCATCCTTAGGCAACATTTCTGAGATTGCTACCCATGCGCTCTATCTCTAGATTTGGGGGTTTCTTGACAGGCCTGGTGAGTAATCTTCCTATTTTATAATTCGATTGTTATAATTGGGGCCTTATCTACATGTGCAATCTCATTTATATATGTAGCTATTTCTTTACTGTTCAGTGGCAGAGAGCTTTGGTCACTTGTCTTTTTTCTTTTTGGGGTTAGATGGGTGATGCCAAGCACAGTTGTTGCACTGTTTGCTTGCTGGAAAGCTAAATGTGGTTGTTCGGAGACCAGTAAATTCTGGAAGTCTATCCTGTTGTGCCTTATGTGAATAATCTGGAGAGAAAGGAATAATTGGATTTGAAGGGTTTATTTATGTGGGTCTCAATCAAATTTTCACTCTTGAGAATGTTTTACGAGTGATGTCTGTCTTAAGCAGTGTTCATCCCACTTCTTTCGTAGGATTTATTGATTTTTTTTCAGTTTCATATTATAATCTTTTAGAGCCATGCGAGATGGGAAGATGGAGTTGGTCACCTCTTTCTTCAACCTCTTGTATTCTACTGGGCTCAAACGAGGTGGCAAGGATAGGATTTGTTGAACCCCCTCTAAAAGGCGGTTTTTTGAAGTTATGTCTTTTTATCATGCACTTAGTCTCCCGTTGGCTGTTATTTCCCTTGGAAGAGCACTTGGAGAAGTAAGGCGCCTTCGAGGGTGGTTTTTTTTGTTTGGACAGCAGCCTTAGGAAGAATCTTGACCTTTGATAATCTAAGAAGAAGGCAAATCATAGTGATGGACTAGTGTTGCATGTGTAAGAAGAGCGGAAAATCTATTGATCATTTGTTGCTCTATTGCGACGTAGCTAGAGATGTGGACTTTGGTTTTTCCTTTTTTTGGGATAGAGTGCGTAATGCCCCAATGGATGGTGGAGTTTTTGGCGAGTTTAAGAGGTCAGTTCAGTAGGTACCACAATTTAGAAGCCTGGAGATGGCCCCCATTTGTGTGATGTGGTGCATCTGGAGAGAATGCAACTCCAGGAATTTTGAGAATTGTGTGAGAACAATGGTTGAGTTAAAAGATATTATGTTCAAAATTCTTTATAGGTGGATGACAGCTACAAGTAGTTCTTGCTTTTCTATTTTTCTGGAATTTTTGGATTTGTATTCTTTTTCCTCCTCCTAAGTGGTTGTATCTCTTGTATACTCTCTCTGTACTTAGGTTGCACCCCTTTGCGTTCTCTAATAAGATTGTTTTACTTATCAAAAAACAAAAAGGAGTTGTTCTAGGTGATCTGCTTACTAGAACATTCTTTTCTTTCTAATAAAATGATTATTTACTGATTAAAAACAATTTGATTGGTAGGAATGCTACAGCAGTCTTAATGTCATGTCCCCTGATTTTCTTATACTTTTGTTTTTATGGGTATGTCCCGTAATTTATTAGAATCATGCATCTCCTGTTTTCTTGAAGATATTTAATTGGAGTATTGGTTGTATTTGATTTCGGGAATGCTTATGTATCAGATACTAGGTGGTTTCATTTTTTGAAGTTTGGTTTTGGTAAATTCTTTGGAGTCCCAGCAGTGGAATTAAAACTATAATATGCCAAAATCAGAGTAATTTCGTTTAATACCTAATTGATAATGTTTTCAGCCCTCCACCTGTGACAGCTATCTAGTATCCAATGCTTCTTCCTGGTATATATGTTTGACAATAGACAGTTTATAGTTGAGTCCAAATTTTTGTCTAGCCAATTCTGATGATGTTATGACTGTTGCCTTTTCTTTCGTGACACATACTTGACATGTTTAAGAAAATTGTGTATTCTTGCTTGCTAAATTTTAGCTCACATTTCTCACATACTTGTTTGATCCTTTTATGACACTGTTATTTTGATTTGAATTTACTGAGTGGAAGAAAATGTTCTTAGGAACTTCCTGTCTGGCTGCGCCCTTACGCATACAAGGCATGGGCTCGGGCATTCCATTCAAGTATGACTGCTTTTTTTAATTATATTTTCCTTGTCACGACAATGAATTACTTCTTTCTTGTTACTGTAGTTGGGGGTTGATATTGCTTTACTACCTCCAAGTTTCAACTAGAATTTCAATTAAGTCCTTGAAGTTTAGATTTGAGCAATTTGCTTCTCCAAATTCCTTTAGTGTTTTAATCTAATCCTATCACTAACAGTTTTTAATGAAGTAGATAGATTTCCCTTTTTTTTTTTGATAAATAAGTGGACATATTATTAAGAGTGTAAGGCGTCTCTAAATACATCGGGAGTATACAAAAGGAACACCAAAAAAGAAAAAACAAAGAGAATCCAACCAAAACCAGTTGCAAACCCCCAAAAGAACTAAACTACAAGATGGCAAGGCATCCCATACATACACCCGCAAAAGATCCAACGCTTCATCACCCAGTCAAAACCACCCTCTTGTCTTTACCCCGGTTAGAGTAATTGCCTCTACCATCAAAATTAATAGAGCACTCCAAATGTTTAAGCTCCCTCCTACCTTTCGGTTTAGAGGGAGAAGCCAAGTCCTTATGCCGCTGTTCCTTATCAAGAATAGTCAAGAAGTCCAAGAGCTTGCTCTCATTACCCCCATAAAAGATCCCCAGAAGGGGAAAACTATCCTTCGCACATAGCATTGTCTCGGAATAACCGCCATTACCAGCAAGTTTATCCATACCAGCCCCATCAGCACCATCCATGAAATCCAAAGCCCTATCCAACCCATTCCCCCTACTAGACTCACTCTCTTGCTCTTCACCCTGTACTGGAAGCAAAGGGGTAGCCATTGACCACAACGAATGCTGAGAATGAGGAGGCCTTGGGTTCGTGGGAAGCTGACCAACGGACCAATCAACATCCCGCAAGGAAGAAAGAAGTGGAGAGAAATCAGATCTCATACCCAGAAAAGTCTAGGGAAAACACCGCACTGGCCTTGGCACGAGCACATGAAAACCACCGGCAAAATCAGCCTCCAGCAGATAGATTTCCTTTCTTTTGATATTTGTTAGTGTCTTCTAGGGAAAAGGCCCTGTTTATCACCACATGATGAAATATTGGAGTTCTAACCGGTGTCTGATGTGGATCACAAACTAAGGCTGTAATGGAGATTTATTTAAATTCCTCATTCTTTCAAAACAAAAATCTTCATCACCAATTGTTCATCTCTCTCTTAGAAGAATGAAGATCTCAAATTCGCAATTCAAAATTTAAAGAATTTTTTCATCTAACTTTAGTTTCAATGTTGAAGACTAGGATAAACGTCTTTGGTCTCACTGGTGGAAAAAATTCTACCATTGCCTCCCTCTTCTTTTCTTCCTCTCAACTCGTCAAGTCTCTGTATCTCATAAGGGATACATATTGGAGAAATTATACAGAAATGATAATGTGACTGGTTCATTTTGTGTGGCAAAATTAGTGAATTATCTCAAATGAAAATAAGTGATGAAATCGCTTCCAATTCGGCTAGAGGTTGTTAGGGACTAAATTACTGGAACATGGGGGAACTTTTGAGAACTTAACTGCTCTATTTGAAACTTCATAGACTCATTGAAATATTAGCGTACCTTGAAGGTAATAATGTTTAATGTAGCCCCTTCTTATTTTGATAGAGTTAGTAGAATCTATGCACTAATTGCTAAAGATGACATTAGAATTATGATCTTCTTTGCTTTACAGATTTAGAAGAAGCAGCTCTGCCTCTGGCCGAATATGCTTCTTTGCGGCACTTCTTTGTCCGCACCTTGAAAGAAGGTTCGAGGCCTATTGACTATGATCCACGATGTCTGGTAACTGGTAACCGGCTTCTTGGACATCCTTATGTCCAATTTGTTTAACTCTAAATTGTTGCTAACTGTACCTTAACCTGTATGACTGTGTTCTATTTGATCATAGGTTAGTCCTGTGGATGGTACCGTTTTAAGATTTGGAGAGTTGAAAGGAGCAGGGGCTATGATTGAGCAAGTCAAAGGGTTCTCCTATTCTGTTTCTTCTCTTCTTGGTACAAGCTCTTTCCTTCCCATGATAGCCGAAGAGGACGTGCAAGAAGAGCGTAGAGAACTGGAAAGTACTTCTAAAGAGAAGAATAAGAAGTCATGGTGGAGAGTTTCATTGGTGTCTCCTAAAGTTTGGAATCCTATGTCAGCACGGTAATAAGACATTGACATCTAATCATTTTTTGCTATCCATCATTAACATTGTGCAGATATGGATGTTCATGATCTTATGTACATGGTTGATCACTATCAAGCATAGACTGATTTATCTTTTGGATCTATTCCTAGTTACTGTTTGAACATGTCACTTATAATGCATCACTTATGTGTCTTATAGAGCCACAGTTTGTAACTCTTCAAGACAATTATCATATTATCTATAGGAAGTTTGTTTCTAAGTTTTGGACTTGTTCATGTCCTTGGAAATTGTTTTTTTTTTGATAAGTAAGTAGAATTTTATAAAAAAGCGTAAGGCGCCCCTAAGTACACTAGAAGTATACAAGAGGAAACCTCAATAGAAAAGCATGAAAAAGAAGAAAAAAGAAAGAAAGAAAAAAAAAAAACAAACGAACCCCAAGCCCCCACAACAACAACAAAAAACCCCTAAACCCGCAGCGACCTATTTTTAACCCGGCTGGACCCAATACTTCCAACATCAAAGTTAAGGGAGCATTCTAAATTTTTACGCTCCCTCCAACCCTTTGATTTTACAACAGAGCCCCCATCATCCGCAAACACGCCCTCCCGCTTATGGCCCTCTTCGATGTCACACAGCAGATCGAGGAAGCCTTGCTCATCTCCCCCACACGAGACTCCCAAAAAAGGTGCGATTGCCAATGCATCTACCACAGCTTCAGGATAACCATTAGCCCTCGAGACCCNAACAACAACAAAAACCCCTAAACCCGCAGCGACCTATTTTTAACCCGGCTGGACCCAATACTTCCAACATCAAAGTTAAGGGAGCATTCTAAATTTTTACGCTCCCTCCAACCCTTTGATTTTACAACAGAGCCCCCATCATCCGCAAACACGCCCTCCCGCTTATGGCCCTCTTCGATGTCACACAGCAGATCGAGGAAGCCTTGCTCATCTCCCCCACACGAGACTCCCAAAAAAGGAGCGATTGCCAATGCATCTGCCACAGCTTCAGGATAACCATTAGCCCTCGAGACCCCATCCTCAACCTCAACCCTAGCCTCCGAGATGTTCCATGGCAGTGCGAAGACTTCCCCAAGCAAATTACTCCTCTCAGAAGATTCCCCAACCTCTGATAAGCTCACAGGCTCAGGAGACCGATGTGGAACCCCACCACAGGGGCGAGGCATGAGAAATCCCCGCCGGAGCATACCCTTCGCCGGAGAAGAATGAACTAAAGACTTATTGGCCTCCACTGCGGGAGCCAAGAGACCGCTCACCTCCTTGGAGCCCGAAAAACCACTGGACTCAAAGGCTGAGAACAGCCCAGAAGACCCACCAGAAACCGAGCTCTGATCACCCACCAGCGGCACAGCACCAGGGGCTATGCTAAACAGATCATCCGCAAACTGACCCAAATCCAAATTCGAAGCCCTCTTGACCTTGTGTTTACGGTTATAGAAGTGCACCGGAAGGCTCATCTTCTAGGGAGAACCAGCCATCGGAAGGCTCATTGTCGGCGCTGATGGAGAAAGATTCCTCACAGAAGTATCGGCACGGGAGACAGACCCCTCGAACTTGAAGCAAACATCCCTCACTTTCGGCGCAGACGCCTCCGAAGGAGCAAAAAGACTCCCCCCCAAATCCGGGTCCGCTCCAGAAACCGTCAACGACCCAATACCCACATCGGAGAACTGCGCGATCTCAGAACCGGTCGCAGCCGGCATCAACGTCGAGTCCAGAAGCACAGAACCGGTCGCCGGAGCCGGCTTCCTCCTCCGAGCTGAGAGACGAAGACCTCCACGAACTGCAGCAGCGCCTTTGCTCGGATCCAATACAACCTTCAAAGGCCTCCTACATCTTGACTTAACGGGCTTAGAGGTCTTAAATGGCCAAGGCAACTTAAAACCTGATGGACCCAAAATGGGCTTCAAGCCCAAACCCAAAGCCAGCCAGGCTTGCTTCAAACGCCCAAAAGCCCGGCCCAAATCACTTAATAAGAGATCCATCACCCCCGGCCAGTCGACAGGATCCCTCACCGAGCCACACGAGCCGCAACCTCGATCAGAAGGCCTGTCTGCAGCACAGGAATCGATGAACGCCGACTCCATTTCAAAACAGTTGACCGCCGACCTCAGCTCCGGCGACCTCGAAGGACAACAGTCCAACTCACACGACGAAATAGTAAGAGCCAACTGCGCTGTAGAGGGAACCGCCGCCGTAGGAGGAACCGCCGAGCGAACCACCTCCGCGAACGACGGAGTACCGCCATCGCTAAAGCGCCTCACCGCACCTTTCCCACCAACAGAACCGCCGATCGAACCACCAGTGTCTGATGACTGAGACCCATGCACCGCTCCAAGAAGGACCTGCGCTTTGCTCAACTCCCCAGAGACCCGGCTCCATCCCCTCCCTCCACGGCCCTCAGGGAACAAAACCAACCCTCTCCGGCCTCCCTCCGCATACACCGCCACTTCTAAGAACCGCCCAGCCTTATTCCCACCTCTCCGAATAATAATTGCCTTGGACTGTTCCCTGAAAGATTTGACAAACTCCTCATCCCTTGGATCCCTAATCACCTCTTCCACCTTCGAGATCAACCAAGTGACGCTCAAAGATCCCAAACAAACAGACCCATAGAAGTCTTTCCTTCTTTCCTCCACCCGCAGCTCCGATTTCCCTTCCACCGTCGAAAATACATAGTTTTCGGCCTCGACGAAGAAGCGGCTCTCCAAACCCATTCATAGAACTACGGCTCCCGGCCGTCCACCCACACGGCTATCTCCGCGACCCACTCACATCGTGGATCCTTAAGCGCTGCTTCCAACTGCGCTGACCAAAACACCGCCCAGGAACACACCAGCCGGAGTATACCTTGAGCCCAGAGCCTAACGATCTCAGCTACGCCAGCCCAAGGACACAACCTACCTAAACGCGCCTGCACGCGCCGCCCCTGAGTGAGGGAGAGAGAGCGGCTCTCAGAGAGAGAAGAGAGAGAACAGAGGTAGGCAGAGATATACGAATAGTTGTTTTTTCTCCTTGGAAATTGTTATGACTAGGTTTTAGATAGAGAGAGAGAGAAATGTGGAGGAAGTGATTAAGAAGAGAATTTTCATACATAATTGTACTCGTTACACACGCACACAAAGAAGACTTATATATCCCCACTTACTAAGCTTATTGCAATAGTGACCTCTAACACCCTTCTACAAGCTGGAGCTTGTATATCATATAAGTCTATATTGGAACAAATAACCTTCCACTATTACAATTCAAAGATTTTATAAACATATTGCAAGTTGATCTTCAGACTTCACAAATGGTGTAGAAATATCTCTACTTAGTATCTTATTTCAAATGAAATGATAATCAATCTCAATATGTTTAGTCATTCCATGGAAACCAAGATTAGAAACTATCTAAATGATGGCTTGATTATCACGAAATAATTGAAAAGGAGTTGGAGCGGGAAAACTAATCTCTTAAATGAAATGTTGCAACCATGTTAACTCACTAGATGTCTGAGTCATTTCCTTGTACTCTGTTCTACACTAGATCGTACTACCATGCAAACAAATTACCTCCAAAAAAAGGTATTATATCTGGTAATAGATCTTCTATCTATTATAGCTGATAAGAAAGAGTTTGCCTAATTAGCATTGGTAGAACCTTTCACTCTAAAGTGCTCATTTGAGATGGTGAATAATACGAGTGATAGCATCTCAACGTTAGACTCTAAGAACTTATAGGAGTTGGCTTACTACACTAACTTGGAGATGAGATATTCAATCAATTGGTGGTAAAATAATTTAGCTTACCAACTAGCTGAGGTATCTACTAGGATCTCCAAATAACTCTTCATCATCCTTCAAGAGTTTATGATTTTGAATCCATACGAACATTAATGGGTCGAACACCTAAGGAACTAATTTCTTTTAATAAGATCACATACATACTTTCTCCAAGATAAGCTAATACCCTTCTTATATATAGCAACTTTAACACCAAGAAGACAAGTTAATACCGTTCTTCGATTTAGCAATTTTAATACCAAGAAAGTATCGAAGTTTGCCTTAATCTTTGGTGTGGAACCGTTGCTATAGAAAGTATTTTAACTTAGCTATAACCTTAGATTCATTCACAGTAATTACAATATCATCCACGTACATTACAAGAATTATCTAACTTGGAGACCAATATGTAAGTGGAACATTGAATCGTCTGTCTAGCATATGTGGAGACTGAACTCTAATACCACTTCAAAGAACTTTATAAACCACGCTTTTTAAGATTGTTTGAGGCCATACAAGGCCTTTTTAATATGCACAATTCCGATACTAGCAACAAAGACGAAAATTTAGCTTCCCAACTAGCTGAGGTATCTACTAGGATCTCCAAATAACTCTTCATCATCCTTCAAGAGTTTATGATTTTAAATCCATACGAACATTAATGGGTCGAACACCTAAGGAACTAATTTCTTTTAATAAGATCTACATACATACTTTTTCCAAGATAAGCTAATACCCTTCTTATATATAGCAACTTTAACACCAAGAAGATAAGTTAATACTGTTCTTAGATTTAGCAATTTTAATACCAAGAAAGTATCGAAGTTTGCCTTAATCTTTGGTGTGGAACCGTTGCTATAGAAAGTATTTTAACTTAGCTATAACCTTAGATTCATTCATAGTAATTACAATATCATCGTACATTACAAGAAGAATCTAACTTGGGGACTGATATGTAAGTGGAACATTGAATCGTCTGTCTAGCATATGTGGAGACCGAACTCTATTACCACTTCAAAGAACTTTATAAACCACACTTTTTAAGATTGTTTGAGGCCATACAAGGCCTTTTTAATATGCACAATTCCGATACTAGAAACAAAGACTTCGTCTAGTAAGTCACCATGCAAGAAGGTATGTTTAATATCCAACTGAAACAGAGGCCAACAAGGTTAATAGCAAGAGAAGAGTTGGAGATGGGGGTAAGGTATCTGAAAGAGAAGATGTAGCAGGGTCATTTAGTAAGGGTAAGGAACTTGCTAGAGGGAGCGGAATAAATTAAGAGGGTATAAGGTTACAATCACTTGGAGAACATAATATCTGAAAAAAAAAAATGGCTTAGTCTAATAAAAAGTGACTTAAGCCCAAGTCAAATAGGATGAAAGATTGGACCATATTGACAATACCTTTTCCTTCTACACTTTGTTGTATTCCCATAGAGTGAGAAGGGAAGGGGAAGACAAGCTTTGGTTGGTCCATTCTCACAAAGGGAAGTTTGATGTCAAATCCTTCTACATGGTCCTTGTTTGTAAAGATGATGTTCTGTTCTTTTGGAAGAGTATTTGGCAGACCAAGGTTCCTTTGAAAGTGGCTTTTTTCGCTTGGTCGATGGCTCTGGAAAAGATTCTTATCATGGACAATCTTAGGAAGAGGCATATCATCGTGGTTGATAGGTGTTGCATGTGCAAAAGGGATGGGGAGTCAGTGGACCATCTTCTCCTCCATTGTGAGGTTGCTTGCCTTGTGGAATTCTATGTTCAGCCACTTTGGGTTGTCTTGGCTTATGCCTCATTGGGTGATTGATTTATTCGCTTGCTGGTGGATAGGTGGTCGCTCTTGGAGTGTTGTCGTGTGGAAGATGGTGCACTCTTATCTTTTGTGGTGCATGTGGAGGGAACAAAATGATAGAAATTTCAAGGATCAAGAAAGGACGTTAGAGGAGCTCAAGACATACGTGGACAGCTGCGCACTTAGCGCCCTTAGTAATTAGCTTTAATGATTTTCTTATTCTTTTTTCTTCTCCTAATTAGACGTTTCTCTTGTATACTTCTTGTGTACCTGGATTGCGCTTTTAATAATATTTCGTTTACTTATATAAAAAAAAAAATGTAACACCCCTTCCCGTAGGAAGACGATATTACACATCACCCAAACTAGAAACAAAAGGATACAAGAATTCCATAACTTCAAATCAGAGCAAACTAATTGTCTCCTAAAAATTAAAACTTCAACCATCATATCACTATTATTATACTCAACCCGTTAAAACTTAGATGCTAAACCTTAGTCTTAATATAAGAAAGCGTACTTAAACAAAATGAACTAATGTGCTACATGCGCTTAATTTAATCCGCTTCTAGGTGATGGCTTTCGACCCTAGTTTCCCTTGCTTGTAGAACCATCCATGACATCATCTGGGTTGTTTTAAAACATAAAGACAAAGGGGTAGTCGAATACTTAGTAAATAAATACATCAAATTGTAAATGAAGTTGGAAATAATTTTCATATGTGAAATAGTAAAGGTGACATCTTTCTCTCTCTCTCCTCCTTGTTGGCGCGTTGGAGTTAGGGCGGATGAAACCCTTGTCCATCAACTCTTACAGTTGCAACTTCAAATCCTTCAACTCAACCGGTGCCATCTGGTAGGGTGCCTTATACATCGGCGCGGTGCCCAACATCACCTTGATGTAGAGCTCTATATCTTGTTATGGGGGCAATCCCGTAGATCTTCTGGGAACACATCTGAAAATTCCCTCGCCATCGAAATTTCCCGCAAGTCAGCCTCAACCTAAGGCTTTGCGACCATGTAGGCCAAGAACGCTTGACATGCATCACCTTTCCATCTCCTCGCCTGTACTGTTGAGAGGAAGAGCTCGTACCCGCTCCTCAACGAACTTAAACTCATCGTCGACAGGTGGTCTAAACATTACTTCCTTTCGACGACAGTCGATGCTGGCATAGTGTCTTGACAGCCAATCCATTATGAGGATAACGTTGAATCTGAGCATCTTGAACAGTATGAGGTCCGCTGGAAGTGTCCTCCACTCGATGTTGATAGGACAATTTTTAACTACTCATTTGCATAGTACGACGATTCCTACGAGTGTAGCTAGTGAGATGTCTAGGCCTAGGGGTTCAGTATTAATACTACATAGTTTTGCATAAGTCGATGACATAAACGAATGTGTAGCTCTAGAATCAAATAGTATGCTAGCACAACCATTGAGGAGGGCAATTGTACCTGTCACCACTTTGGCTTCCTTAGCTTCCGTATAAGCTTCTCTCACGGTGAGCACATAGACTTATGCTTGAGTTGGTGGCCTTTGAAGGGTGCTGAGCCTCCCCATGCTTCCATGGGGCACTCCCTAGCGTAGTCGCCTTGTTAGGCACAACAAAAGTCCCACCCATTCTGCCCTTGCTATCCCCGAAGTGAGGTTTGCCACACCTAGAATACGGGAGCCTCTGGAAGTGCCCGAATGGAAATGTGGAATGCCCTTATCTCGGCCTTTGCCTTGAATCATTGCTGTAGGCACATTATCTGCTGGTTGCGAAACCTGGAGCATCTGGCGCTTCCTCTACTTTGCTGTTGCGACTCTAATACTTTCCTCAGGTATGTTGGCCACATCTGCCAACTCTACAAACTCCTTGACTAGGATGCATGCCACTTGCTCTTGGATCCTCGGGTTAAGACCCACTTCAAACTTTTCGGTCTTCTTTTCTTCGTCAGAGATTAGTTATTGTGTGAAACATGACAGCTTAGTAAACCTGGCAACATATTGCTCCATAGTCATGTTTCCTTGCTTTAGATCCATAATTTCCTGAGTCCTCTTCTGCTGCTGTGCCCTTGGGAAGAATCGGTCGAGAAATTCCTTCTTGAATCAGTCCCATGTGATGGTTGCCACTACTCCTAATTCCGAAACCAAGTGCTCCCTTTTGGTCTACCACCACCTAGCTGCCTCCTCAGAAAATTTATACTCAGCATACAACATCTGCTGTTCTTCAGTTCAGCCGGTTACCTCAAATAATTGCTCGATGTCGGTCATCCATGTCTCTGCCATAATCAGGCCCTGACCATTGTCAAAAGTGGGATAGTGATGACTGCAAAACTTCTCAAACGAGCAACCTCTATGCTTGTTTTGGTGTCCCTGTTGGAGAACTTGGCTCATTGCTTTGACCAACTATTAGGCCACTGCCAACACTTGTGTGGCGTCTATGAACTCTCTATCATTCATGTTGTGAGTACATTTCTGAGGCTTGTGTCCCACATTGTTAAGATGTAAGAAGAGTGAGTGGTTTATATAGCATAGTTGAATCTAAACCCATAGGCTTAAGCTTTTGGGTTGTATAGTGTCTCAACATGATATATTATGGACTTATTAAATCACTCTTTAGGTATTTTTCTCCTTAATAATTGGTATCAGAACCATGTTTAGCTTTGCTGTTGCTCATACGAGTATCTTGGGTATGACTTTGGTAAAAAGGGTCACGCATGACACTTTTGGTTTTTAAGTACTCACACAGGAGGGGGAGTTTGGGTCAATGTGGTAGAGATTCACAAGTAAGAGGAGATTGTTGTGAGTTCACTTGTAAGGCTTGTGTCCCATATTGCTAAGATATAAGAAAAATGAGTGGTTTATATAGTATAGTTGGGTCCAAACCTATAGGCTTAAGCTTTTGGGTTGTATGATGTCTCAACATGCTATATTATGGATTCACTAAATGACTCTCTTGGTGTTTTTCTCCCTAACAATTTGTTGCTCTATTTGGATGGCATGCTTATTACTGCTACAAGCATATTTGAGGTTGAGAGATTGAAATCTCTTTTGGGTGATGAGTTTGAAATGAAGAATTTAGGTGGTGCGAAGAAAATCCTTGGGTTAGTGAGTACTCCATATAATGCAGATTTTAGACTCTTAGTAGTGTTAGCACCGCAGAGTGAGGAGGAGGAGCGTTCCATGTTGCATGTAACTTACATAGTGCAATTGGGAGTATCATGTATGCTATGGTGTGCACTTGTTCGGATATTTCACAGGTAGTCAATGTTGTTAGTCCTTGCAAGGTTTCACTGGTAGGCAGTGAAATTGATACTTCATTATTTATGGGGTACTACAGACGTAATGTGGGGTTTTAGCATAGTACTAATTTGATATAAGTTGTAACGTAATTTGAACAGTTTATGTTTGTACAGACTCCTTATAGATTTATGTCATGTGATGGACTAAAGTCATCAAACCCCTTACAG
The DNA here is from genome assembly GCA_900184695.1 of Betula pendula. Classification (NCBI taxonomy): domain Eukaryota; kingdom Viridiplantae; phylum Streptophyta; class Magnoliopsida; order Fagales; family Betulaceae; genus Betula; species Betula pendula. Next base: position 127,299 of record FXXK01001643.1, on the reverse strand, counting down.
ATGTAATGTAAGGGGTTTTTGCGGAGTACTTATTTGATATAAGTTGTAACGTAATTTGAACAGTTTATGTTTGTACAGACTGCTTATAGATTTATGTCATGTAGACTTTGATGACTTTAGTCCATCGCATGTGTAGTTGAAATGTTTCATGATTGTCGAATCTAGAGCTCTGGTGGTATTTGTAAAAGTTTTAATTTTCCGCTGCACTTTGTAAGGTGAACTATGCTAATTGCTAAGCAATGATCATTGTAGTTCACACCCCAGTTAACTCTTGGGGAGTTCGGGCGTGACAATCCAAGGTTGAGAGAGATTTGATAGTTTCTTAAAGCAAGGAGGGGTTTAGACTGAAGTTTGTTTCTCTAGTTCTATATCACAACTTGTATTGGTTCAGTCATGATTTAAGAGAGCATCTGACCATGCAAGTGATGAATGGACTCCATCAAATATACCTTCATGCTTTTGCCAACTCCAGATTTCAGCGACTAATAAAGTCAAGTGGGATTTTTTAAGTCTTACTATTCTTACCACTAACATTTTTGCATGGCTATTAGTATTATGGAGTTCACTTATGTGATTTTTCACTAGCAACATGAGATCAGCCTCATTTACTTGGGATTAATGGTTTATTAAGTTGAAAATATGTGAGTGCATTCTTTTGAAAGAAAATTTTGTTTTGTAAAACGCCTTCAACCACCTTCAACCCTTAAGGTTGAAGGCATTTTCTGCATGTCATTCTTTATTATTATTATTATTATTATTATCATTATTTTTTGTGCGATAAGGTAAGTTTTATATTGGAATAGAAAAACTGTACAAAATCACAGGGGCGTATCCCAGAAAATTAGAACTCACTCCAGAGGGAATATCTTCTTTACCACACAATACCAAGGAAACAAAAGTACAATAACTATATCAAAACACCTCCTCTGAAATCCCCCGTGATCTTGAACTCATCTGTTTTTGTGAGATGATGATTCAAGGCCTTGGAGAGTTTTGATTCTAACTTTAGCAAAAAAAAAATATTATTTTGTCGTGGTAGGTTCTTGGATTTCTCTCTCTCCAAATAGAATATACTGTTGCAGGAAACAGTAACTTGCATGTCATTCACTTTTATGTAAATTTTATGGTAAATTTGATATTTCTTGTTTTATTTAGGATCTCATGACATCGTGTAATTATGGATCGAGTCTACATTCTGAATCTTTGCAATGAAAATGTCAAGCTTTATTCAATTCGTCTTACCAGACTTTAAATCTATCATATATGATGAATTCAATGCGAGTGGTACTTGGTTCCATGAAATCATCAAATCATTCCCCAGTTTAAGAAATTTAGGTTGGCTTGAAATGGGATCTAACACAGCATTGCCTTCATTTTTGTACAGAAGTCTCTATGTTTTTGCCATCAAGTGTACTTAGTTCATGATTTTGTCTTTACTCTTGATAATTGATTTAAATTGGTCTTTATGCCGATATGCAACCAAGTTTATTTGCTCCCACAAAATGAAATGATATGCAAGTTAATTTATATATTAAAACCTTGCAGTCCAATGAGAGGCCTTTTTTACTGTGTAATTTACTTGAAGCCTGGAGACTATCATCGCATACACTCTCCAGTTGATTGGAGCATCCTTGCCCGCCGGCATTTTTCAGGTAATTATTTTATTGAGGGAATTTATACATTAGAATACATGGAAAGATGGTTCTCTTTTTGTAGTTGTTTCTCTAAGTTATGTGTTATATGCCTCTCTTCTGTTAAAAAATATCAAAAAAGAATAAGATAGTATGAAGCAAAAAACATGGGTGAAACATTGAGGTGGTGTGCTTGTCTTCAGAAAATCTCTTCTGGAGATAAAAATCCCAATTAAGTCTCTGTGAGTTGGTCTCTAAGAGAATGTAATTCACGTCTTTTAGTGATCCATTGTCATGAGTCTTCATCCCCCTCCATCTGCAATGCTCCCTGCCAACAAAGATCTTTTGATGGGATGAACATGGATAAATATTACTATTTTGTGCATTATTGTTATCTAATGAGTATGTGCAAATGCTGTAGAAAACTGACTGCTTCTGTCTGCAATTATTTGCATATCATAATTTAGAGTCAACCTTAGCCAACAGTCAAAATACTGTTTCGTTTAGTACGCGGAATGAGTATTCCTTCAAGAAAAGGAAGAGTTATTATTGAGAATAGAGGATGATGGAATGAAATAGTTATTCCTATTATTTAGTTTGGTGACAACATATATGCTCTAATGAGAATTGAACCAAAATTATTTAAAAACCCTACTTTATTTATTGTTTTTTAAAAATTCAAATTATTAAAAGAAAAATAAAAATAATGGGAGGACAACTGTGGGTGGCCGAGCACCCATCAGTGGGTGGCTGCACCACCCCAATGGGTGGTCGGCCACCCACTGTAGAAGCTGGGGGTGGCCGCACCACCCTTGGAGACCATCGGGCTGGTGGGACCACGACGCGTCTTCCGGGTGGTGGGTGTTCACCCCTGTGCCATGGGGTGGCCAAGACCACCCTCGACGACGCTTGAGGGTGGCTGTGACCACCCCCGGGGCTGCTCGGGGGGTGGTCACGGCCACCCCCAAATGCACCAGGGGTGACCGCACCACCCCCAACGACCCTCGGGGTGGTCTCCGGGGGTGCTGCGACCACCCTTATGCCCTACAGTGGGTTGGGGTGGTCGGCCACCAACTAAAACCCACGGTTTTTTTTTTTAAAAAAAGTTAAAAAGAAAATAAAATAAATGAATATTTTTTTAAAAAAATGTTGTCAATACCCCAAGGAATAACTATTCTTTTCATTTTAAAGAGGAATACCTATTCCTATTTCTATTCCTTTTCGTAAAGTAATAAGTATTCCAATGGAATAACTATTCCTTGGAATAAGCTCTTACCAAATGAAAGAATATGTATTCTATAGGAATAGTCATTCCATTTCAGAGGTTTATTCTACAAACCAAACGGGGCCTAAGAGTACTTGAATATTAAAATGTAAACACAAATTCTCTCGGTTTATTATTGATCTATGTTTCACTTGATGTTTTTAGTCAAATCAGTTCCTATTCTATCAATATATGGTTAATCTGAATTTTTCCATTGTTATCTGTGTACCATGTTAATTTTCTTTGCAGGTCGCCTATTTCCTGTAAACCAGCGTGCTACAAGAACAATCCAAAATCTTTATGTTGAGAACGAAAGGGTAAATCTGATTTGTTATTTTATATTGAACATTCCCTAAAGTTCAACATTGTTGTTGTTATAATAGCTTTCTTCCTTGTACGATCATGGATGATGGGTACACATTAAGTTATTGTCAGTAAATTTAAATATCTACAAAAAGGGAGATGTGACCTAAAATTATATCTAAAATGGAGATGATGATGCCAAAAATTCTCTCCTCACAATAATTTGGTCGTTATATGTCCCATCAAATTGTCCTTTTTGCCTCATTTGGAACAGTTATTTGGTCCATCAACTGCTGATAAACTGATTCAGCACCTTTGACTTGTTATGTAGATGTAGCTTAATATTGCCACTGTATTTGCTGGTTCCTGCCAAAATTCTTTTTGCATCTGTCATTGCCATCAACCATCTGCCTCCAATTATTCATGAATGTTTAGAAGTTGTGTTATTCTCCAATGCCAATTAAAATTTTGATTTGTAAATGTTTGGCTGAACTATTGTTTACACATTTCTGTGGATTTCAGAGATTCTCCGTAATTCTTATGTCACCAGGTTGTTCTTGAAGGTCTATGGCAAGAAGGGTTTATGGCAATTGCTGCAATTGGTGCGACAAATATCGGGTCAATTGAGGTAAGTGGCTCTTTGCAGATGATGAGTTGATACAATATCTACTTCCCCCCTCCCCTTTTTCCCTCTCCTCCCTTTTCTCCTAGAACGTGAATGCATTAGAAGGCCTTTTCTACATTTGTGGGGGTTAACAATCAGTATCGAGAAACCGCTAGGAATTTAATCCTACAAGCGACAACCTTAGCTATGTGCAGACTGCCAAATAACGTATTCCAATGGCCAGTAGTGCATGGTGTTTTAGGCTTTTAGCCCAAGAAAGTGCTCAATTATGGGCATTTACATTCAATGTACCTTTAAGGAAAATGAGATGGGATAGTTATGAGATTCCTTTCTGCGTAGGTGAAATTTGAGACTCATATCAGCCATCTTTGTTAAACAAACGTCATGATTTGTTTGAAGTGGAGTACCAAAGTAACTGCTTTCATCTATTCCCTCTGTTTTGATGTTGTGAACTTGCACATGCCAGCTTTTCATTGAACCAGAGCTTCGGACAAATCGACCAAGAAAGAAGTTGTTCCTTCACTCAGAGCCTCCAGAAGAACGAATTTATGAACCTGAAGGTGTTGGTGTGATGCTCACTAAAGGGGATGAGGTTAGAGTTGTACTGGTTCTTTCTGAATTTTGATGTTTGGTAAATTTTGCTTTAAAGAGGACGAAATAAAAAAATTCCATTTTGAACCTTAAGTGGGTATTATTTGATGAGTAGACAGCCACAGATGAAGCTGGAGGCTACCTTCTGTTTTATTCTTTTCTGAACCTTGTCCTTTATTTTTGTTTTCCTTTCTTGGTCAAAGAAACTTAATTTTCAGTCATTTTTCTGATTAACTGGAATTTCTTTTGACCATTGCCCCAATAGGGATTTCCAAAAAAGTATACAACATTGATCGTAGGATGTGGATGCATTCTTGAACCTTTACTTTTAAGAGATTAAAATCAGTTGTGGATATTGGGACACATTATTTTATATTCATCCTTTCAGGTTGCTGCTTTCAACATGGGATCAACAGTGGTGCTCGTCTTCCAGGCCCCCATATCATCAAAATCAGTTGAAGATGGAGATTCCTCGTTGGAGTTCAGGTTTTGCATCAAACGTGGAGATAGAATCCGAGTTGGCGAAGCACTGGGGAGGTGCCATGATTGGTAGCAACAACATTTGTTGAGCCATTACAACATGATGCTAATATATATATATATATATATAATATATATATATATATATATATATATAGTTTCAGGCAGAAACACCGCACACCCCCCCCCCCCTTTTCTCTCGCTTTCCCTCTAATATACATTATTTGACATTGAGTTGTGTACTATTGTGTGATTTTTGTCATTATATTTTCCATATTTGTGTAATTAACTCATTCGTCGTGGCTATGAAAGTCTGTTATATATGGATCTTAACGTATATTAACATTGTGCCTTTTCTTTCCCATTTTCTCTTATTCCGACTTTTTCTTTTTTCTTCTTCCGATCGAGTAGACAGGAACAAAACAAGCAAAAAATACCAAAACAGGAAAAATCATTAAGGCAGGAACGGCTATATAGTATCTAGGGAGGGTTGATATCGCTAATAGGGTATACCAATAACATGAGGCAAAGTGATAATGGGAATGCTTCCACTTTAATTAGGAGAGGCGCTCCATCTACCAAAGTTACATGCCATTAGCCCTGCGGTGAACTTTTCGAAACGAGCAAATTGTAGTGAAATTCAGAAGATGGCGAGCTGGCGAGCTTTTGAGATAAATGGGTTCCATTGCCAATCCAAGGGAATGTCATGTTTAAGAAAAGCAGAAATGGATACATGCGAACTGTCCTCAACTATGATGTTGTTTAGACCTTACACCACAATGTATCTGATGGCGAGTAAAGCAGCCCTTGCCTCACTCACTGAAGGATTCCCAAGGGGACAACCTTTCAGCCTAGGAAAAAAAAAAAAGGCCTATTGAATCTCAACAAGTAGTAGCACAAAGGAGAAAGTCACGAATTCACTTAGTAAAACCTACTGTTTTACTATGGCAAGTGACTAGTGATAAAGATCTACCATAACTTAGTCTTTTAAAATTTCGTTTCTCCTTATCTTCCTATGAGATTCTCTCTAGGAGATATCATCCTTGAGATAATTTTGCATTTACAGAGTTGCAAAATATTTTTGGCTAAGTATGGAGTTAACAACACTTGTTGATCTCAACACTTTGTTGCTATATCTCTCCAACTTATTGTCTTTTCCACAAAAGTAATCTCTTTTACTTTTTAGGGAAACCTCTATGACAACTGTCAATAATCCATTGGATTTTGACCATTGATAACCTTCTGACATCATCCACATATGATATAGGACTTTTATTAATACTTGGCATTACTATTCTAGCATAACATCTTTTTGTACATGTTGTTCATCAAGATACTTGATGTTCCAACAACATAGATACATGCATAAAGCCATTAATGCATTTATGCATTCTGCTTTTAAATGCTACTGGACCTTAGCTAAATATTTGTATGACTGTATTTAAAAGATACAAATGTCATTTTAACTATTTATGACATTTATTCTGAATAGACTTTAAGTATGGTTCTGGTGAAGAATTTTCTCATAGTTGATCCTCATCTTTCTGAGAAAAATTCTTCACCACCAATACTTTGAAGGTTTTATCCTTCTTGTCCATTCTTACTCCCACTTGTAGACTCAAGTACAACTTCTGAGTTCCATGCCTTAGGCATTTCTACAAGTTGTCAGACTTAGTTGGATCTTCAACTAACACTGCTTTTATCCATATCCAAACCAATCTTATTGTAGTTATTGAGATATAATTCAGGGAATGAATATATACTCCCATTACAATATGACATGCACTAGTATCAGTACTATTTCTGAAAATATCTCACAATATTTTTCGAATACCTTTCTTAAGTATCTGAGGGATCTTTTTAGAATATAGTTACTTTTTCCTTGGATATAATTTTATTTCTTTGACGTAGATCAACGTCTTCCTTGATAAGATTTAGGGTTAAATCATTTTTTAGTACTTGGGTTTTAACTTTTTTTTTTTTTTTTTTCCCACCTTGGTTTCATTTTGGAATGTAGAATAACCTGGGTTATGGGTAAAGACATAAACGATACTTGCCGTAACTTTTCGAAAATTTTTTAATGGCAATCTATGTGTTTGAACCAAAACCTGCCACGTGTCACTAAAGTTTTCCTTAAAAATAAAAATTCAAAATATTAAATTTAAAAATAAAGAAAAAAAAATAAAAAACCACCCCTAAGGGGCCAAACCTAAAAAAATTTGGGCCCCATGGGGGTGGGGCCACCCCAAACCGATCGTAGGGGGGTGGCCGAAACCACCTCTAGGTCAAATGGGGTGGCTGAGCCACCCCAAAGGCCCTTGGGGGTGGATCGGCCAAAACCCACATATGCATTCACCCAAGCTAAAACACCCATTTCAATTAGTTCACCAAAACAACCTACAATTGTAACATCTCGACAAATTCGTTTAACGGGTAAACGACCGTACAGTTTTCCTCCCAGCCTTATTCTAGAAAGATTAAGACTTAGAGCTCTCATACTCTCAAAAGAGAGAGTCTGTGGCGGAAGACTTGTCACAAAAATGATAGAGATAGCTACTAATTAAACATACAATAAAGTAATAACCAGAGCAAATCAAAAGAAATCCTCATAATATAGATAAGATCAGATGTTCAAGTGACTTCATTACAACCAAGGTCTAGAATAGCAAAACATCATGGTCTAGCCTTAAGAAGATAAAGCAAATGTATGATCTTGATCATATCGCGGCGAGTGTCCTCACCACCGTCCCACATGGTCTTTAACGACTCGGGATCTAGCTCCACAAAAATGATCCTGAGGATGTCCTCCAAATGGAAATAGCATCCCACCATCTATAATTATTCTATGATCAATTGGAGTTTTGGACACCAGTTCCAACAACAAGTCCCAAAATTTTGATATTGGTTGCTTATTCGCTGATTTGATTATTGACATTGGGCATATTCTTTAATGTTTTACATGGCATATATGTGGATTTGTATATTTACTTGTTATATGCATGTAAAGGTCCCTATGTTACATTGTATTTGACTGTGGTGTGAGTAATGAGTTTTATCACACAGAACATCATTGATTAGTGTTGAATGTTTCACATTTAAACCTCTTAACTTGCACTTGTTATGCTTTAGTTTGTGTTGTAAATTTAATATTTTGTTGTGTTTAGTGTTTGTCTTATTTTTAGGTCATAATGGAAAACACAAGCAAATCATCAACATTAGGCTTAAAGAGACATTAAGGGAAAGATGAGGAGCTAAAGAATTGCCCATGGATCGATCGTCAGCAGCTTGGATTGACCGCCATCGAAGCTTCCAGAAATGTAAAAGATCTTTGATAGCAAATGACAGCAAGAAGATATTTTTTGTCAAAGATTGCGGCTTGGTAGGCTATGGTGGGCGCCGAAATCTCTCCTCAGAAGGCTCTTAACAGCTGGATTGAAGATTTTTAGCTTTATCTTATCTTGTAGAAAAGATCAAAGCTCTCTTTCCCTTTATATGTAAAAACTAACCGAGAGAGGTAGTGTATTCTGTCTAGTTTATTTCCAGTGTAGTTTTTAGCTTATTTTGCATTCTTTTGCTGTTGAGATCCCCTTCTATCAGGTCCTTCTGTAAAACCCTTATTTTACACCCTTCAATCAAATTTAGACAACTCAGCTAAAATTAACTAATCTCACCAAATACATTATACATGAAAACACTGAATTGGCCAAACCCATTCTTAAAATTCTTCCTCTTCACCGAATCAACCTCTTTGGATCTCACTGAATCCACTGCACCCAACTCCTCTGTCGAACGCAGCCACCGACGAAGCCACCGCACCGCCTCCTCCTATGCATAAATCCCTCAGATTGTAATTGTCTCTATCTCTCAATCTCTCTCGGCTTCACTGGATCCACCGACACCTGCTTCCTCTGCCAAAGGCGTCACCGAAATTTGCAGCCCAATAGTAGAATTCATTATACGGTGGTAACTCTTTTCTTATTTTTCTAGTAACTCTTTATAGTAGTTATTTCCAGCAAGCTCATTGAAGGAAAAGGAAGTCGGGGCATACCAGAAAATTTTCAAGGCAAAACAAGTAGATAATCCTCAATGGGTATTGTCGTATTTGTGGGAAAATGGGGGTATTTTCAAGCAAAACAACAATGGGTATTTTCGTATCCTGTTACCTTGTATGGGTATTTTCAAGGCAAAACAAGCAAAACAAGCAGGAAATTGAATCGGCCACGAAAAAAAGAAAAAAAAGAAAAAAGAGCACTCAACCACGAGACAATGCCATCCCCAGCCCAAGAGAACTAAGAATTAAATTACAAAAACATAGTCTTGAATTAAACGAGCTCTCAAGAATCTGGAAAAAAAAAAAAAAAGAATTGCAAGAATCTCACCTTGCTTGAAGGAACACACCAAATCAACCCAAAATTGACAGAGAATTACACACCCGAAAGACGGTGGCTTTGCGCGGTGGACTTCGGTGGATTCCGGTAGTGGCGTTCGGCAGAGGAGGTGCCACACCGCTCTATTAAGATACAGTGGGGTTTCAACGAAGAGGAGAATTTTGTTTGGTTTGGGTTAGATCCACTGTGCTTGGTTTGGGTTACATCTAGTGTGATCCACTCTATTTTATGTGATGCAATTTGCTGAGTTGTCAAGAGTTTATTGGATGCTGTAAAATCCTTATTCTACCCCAGATCCGATTTGAAGGTTTTCCTTTTGCTGTTTAGACAGTAGGTAGAACACGACCCATAACTCTTAATCTCCTTAGGAAATGGTTTTCTCCAATCCAATGGAAATTTCTAAATCCTTTATGAGGAACTAAACCTTTTATAGGGTTTTGATGAAATTCTTTCCAAGTGCTATAGGTTGATTATGTTTAGCTAGGATTTTACACATTTTGTATAATGATTGTATAGCCAAAGAGATTGATCTTCATGATATATCATTTTGGGAAAAACGATCTTTTCTTGTCTATGAGAAAGTGTTGTTGTCTTGAATGAAATTTATGTTTCCATTGTCTTTGATTGAAGGAACATAGGCTATGCAATGATGCTATTTGACATGATTTTATGTGAGTTTGATGAGTTATACTAGGGATCACGATTCAATCCACACTTAGTTTAATTTAGTGTAAGTGGAAAGTTTAATGGGAAATTTATGCTTTTTCCATAGAATTGTGTAAGCTTTTAGGAGAATTTATATTGCATGCTAGGGAATACGAGTTGCCCCACATTTAGATGAGTAGGTGGGTAGTTAATGTGTAACTTTGATGTTCTATTATTTTCTCTTGAAAGTGTTTTCATGTTGAGTTAGTTGTAGGGTTGACAACCTTTACACTCTCATTTTATGCTTATGTTAAAGATCCATGCTAGATATAGTTTGCTTGTAGTATGCGGATTGGATGAAATCAAATCCCTATACTCTTCTTACTTCCTTTATCTTAAATTGCTTAATTTAGTTGTTATCAATTTATGTTTGTTTAGTTTTTAGTTAAGACAATCCAAAACATTTATTTTCATGAGTTGAAATAGATGGAGGTTTAGAAGCTTTGTAGCAAAACAACCACCACAATTTCTGTGGACCGATACTCTCTTTTAGAACTATCCTACAAGGATTTGCTCTATCGTGAGTGGTTTTTATAAATTTTAAAGTCGAGCGCTCGTGCGTATCAATCATAGTCAAAGGTTCCTTGTACCTCATTAAATATATTTGTTTGTAGTTGTAAATGGAACTAGTGATATGCGCAAGTACACGACTTTAAAATTTATAAAAACCACTCGCGATAGAGCAAATCTTTGTAGGATAGTTCTAAAAGAGGGTATTGATCCGCAGAGATTGTAATGGTTGTTTTAGCTTACAAAGTTCCCAAGATTCTTTCTAACTCAACTCATGAAAATATATGGTTTTGAATTTTTGTCTAAACAACTAAACGACGTAAGTGAACAACAACTAATTAAAGATAAAGGGAGTAGGGAGAGTATAAGGATTTGACTTCATCCAATCTGCATACTACGAGTGAACTACATCTAGCATGGATCTTTTGACATAAGCATAAAATGAGAGTGCAAAGGTTGTCAACCCTACAACTACTTAACATGAAAATACTTTTAAGAGGAAATCATATAGCATCTTAGTTACACATTAACCACCCACCTAATCATATAAATGTGAGATAATTCAAGCTACCTAGCATGCAATATAAATCCTCCTCAAAGCTTACACAATTTTATGGAAAAAGCATGAGGCATCATAGGTTCCCACTAGACTTTCCACTTACACTAAATTAAACTAAATGTGGATTGAATTGTGGTCCCTAGCATGACTCATCAAACTCTCATAAAATCATGTCAAATAGCATCATTGTATAGCCTATGTTCCCTCAATCAAGGATCATGAAAACATAAAAGTCAATCAAGAAAACAACACTTTCTCATAGACAAGAAGAGCTATATTTTCTCAAAGTCATATACAATCATTATACAAAATGTGTAAGATCCTAGCTAAACATAATCAACCCATAGCACTTGGAATGAATTCCATCAAAACCCTATAAAAGGTTTAGTTCCTCATAGAGGATTTGGAAGTCTCCATTGAATTGAAGAAAACCATTTCCTAAGGAGATTTATAACTATGGGTGTGTTCTACCTACTGTCCAACAACAAAAGAATGCAAAAAGAAACTAAAAGCTACTCTGAAAATAAACTAAAAACTGACTACTACCTCTCTCGGACAGAAATTACATAAGTAGGGAAAAGAGAGCTTTGATCTTTCTTAAGGATAAGATCAAGCCAAAAATCTTCAATCCAGCTGTTAGGAGTCCTCTCAGGCGAGATTTTGGCGCCCACAATAGCCTACCAAGCCGCAATCTTTGATTAAAAATATCATTTCATCGTGATCTGCTGTCAAAGATCTTTTATGTTTCTGGAAGCTTCGATGGCGATTGATCCAAGATTATGGCGATCAATCCAAGGCTGCGATCGATCCAAGAAAGTGGAGATTGATCACAGGGCATTTCTTCAGCTCCTCAGCTTTCCCTTGATGTCTTTTTAAGCCTAATGTTCACGATTTGCTTGTGTTTTCCATTAAGACCTAAAAATAAGACAAACACTAAACACAACAAAATATTAGATAATAATACAAACTAAGGTTTAACATATGTGAGTTAGGGAGTTTGAATGTGTAACATTCAACACTTATCAACTAGGAATTCCATCTAGACTATTTCATGTCGACCTAGGTGATTTGTCTTGATCAAGTGAAGCAGGTAGGGCTTCAGGGTGACATGTTGGTGTAATAACAAGGTAGGTATATACATAGCTATACACTGAACAGGACCACGTGAGTCGTTATTCTTTCTAATAATTATTAGATAGAATAATGTACGTGCACGATGACTTATGACTATTACTCAAGATCCTGAGAAATTTGTGAATCCATATGTCAAGTGTAGTTACTTTGATATATTAAAGAGTGGGGCTTATTCATAGGTCAACACCTCTATACGTTGAGTGATCACATATAACATTGTGGAAAGATCTCTCTTCAAGAAGGAGTCCAAGTCCTTTGTAGGTGAACAAAGAGATAAGAAACATTCTCATTGTTTTAGGATTAAGAATAATGTTTATCATGTATGTTTATCATGTATCTCAAGCTTGAGTGATTCAGTGGTATTTAACTAAAACTATGTATAGGGTAAGCATAATTTCATAGGGTACATTGGGATGAAATATGAGGTTCTAATCCGGTTACTCAAGGAAAAGATGTAGTGAATAAAGTAACCGTTAATCAGCTTTGGTTCAACTATGGAATAGATCCATGGAGGGGTAATATGTTTATTTTATTTTAAGTACGTCACAAAGGATTAATTGTTTATATCAAAATATGAATTAGAGTGCAGTCACATTTGTTTAGTGGAATCATCTGTGATTTATAGTCAAGTGTGATGAGTCATTGAATGGCAAGATTTCACAGGACTATGGAAACTAATTCTATTTTCCATCAGGTCCCTCATTGAGCTGATGTAAATTGACTAAGTGATTATGAGCTTTAGTTATTATTTATTTATTTAAGTGGTTTTTTTTGGGCCTAGATTAAATATTCAACAAGGCTTGTTTTATTATAAAAACATGGGCTAGAGAATTAAATTCTCAAGAGCCATTAGTTTGGAGAGGTTTGGGCTCAAGAATTAATTCGTAGATCACATTTCAGAGAAAAGAGGACCATTGGGCTGTAGGGATAAAACCCAAGCCCATTGAGGAAAATAAGAGAGGACTAAAATCCCCTTGTTGCCCGAAATCCCTGCTTCCCACAGACTTCTAGAATCTTCTCTTTTACCTCATTATTCACTGATTAAATATTTGAGCATATAACTTATATAATCTTTTGTATGATCTTTTGTAATTATCCCCATACATAAGGTCCAGAGATTGTGAGGGAAGCTTTGTTAAAAAAGGAATCCAAATCCTTTTAATTGGAAAAGGACAAGGAATTTTCCCTTTGAATAAGATTTTATTAGAGGGTTTTATTCTTAGTCTCTGACCACAACAGTTTGAAAATGAGAATTCCAAAATATTGACTAGTGAAAGGAGAATTCACAGTCAAGAGAATAAACAGGATAAAATCTGGTACTCAAGGAATTAGAGGTAGAGAATATAGTGTGATGGTATCACAGTTCTAATACTGCTACGAAAAATTTCATGGAGGAATCATAGTCAACCATAAGTGAGTTAAAGAGAACTTTATTGATTTAATCAAGAATAAATTCTAGAGTGCAGTTTGTAACTCTCAAGAATTTAAAAGAAGAATTATAAATTACTTTAAAAAGATAATGGTAAAAATTTAATTAAAAATAAGAAGAATGGACAAACATAGAAAAAGCTTGAGAAAAGTATTTCGGTGGCTTTTCACTTGAGTTGGTAATTTCAGTTTTGATCCAGCCAGACTACAATGATCATAACTTTTGATTCTGAATTCCGATTAAAGTAAAATTTATGGCGTTGGAAAACTGACTCTAAATTATACAGCTTAGTATTTCACGAAAATTTTCTAATTCCAATGTTTTGGGGGGTCAAAACGAGCAGGTAGTAAGGGTCGTATGCAGCACCGTCCGGATGGACTCTGTTACTGTTCACTCAGTATTGTCTGTAATTTTTTTTTTTGATTCCTTAGCATTTTTTTTTGCCGTCCGTAGCGAGGTCCGGACGGACTTATGGTTGTCCGGGCGACTCATATAAGGGTTCGGACAGTAGTGCTCTATCAGCACCTATAAAAGGCGCTGAGACGCGATTTTTCAACCCATTTTTTGATTTTTTTTCTCTTCCCCTTCACGTTTTTCTTTCTTCTCTCACCTAGGGTTTGTACCCAAACCTTGGGTATTGATTCTTGTGAGTCTCCATCATCATTTCTAACACTGGAATCAAGATACTCAGTGTTGGAAAGCTATTTTCACCGATCATTTCAAGGTAAAAATTCTTGAAATCCTAGTTTCTTAATGTTTGGGCTATATTCTTAAATGTATGACTTAATGTTGAGTAATTTCTTAGGATTCTTATTTGGTTGTGCTCATCCTCTATCGGGTTGAAGCTTTGTGGTGAACGAATTCTGGATTCTTTAAGATTTGAGGTAAAAGTCTAAACCCTAGATTTTCTATAGTTATGTATTTGGAGTTTTGTGATGTTTAACCCTATTGTAACTCTATGGGTTAACTATGTAGGTTATTAAAATGCTATTTGGAACCTTAAAATGCTATGGGTTGCTTATGGGCTACTTTGATGCTTGTACTTTCAAGTATCATGGGTGTTGGATTTAGAGTATGAGTGTATAATTGTTAATGTTTTAGCAATGTGTTTATTTAGTAGCATTGCTTGAGCATTTAATCTAGGAGAGCGACTTATCAAGCGAAATTAGTAAGTATTTATACTTACTGAGAATGATACACCCTTAAATGTTTTATGTTTTAATGTTTAGTAAATGTTTTTATTTACTAAACAACGGAAATGATTTTAAATGAGTTTGAAGAAATGATATGAATGTTAAAGAACGAACTGATGATATTTTGTGATAACATATGATTTATGCTTTTGATTATTTTCATAAGATTGATGAATATTCGATGAGTGATTTATGATGAGTTATTGATGATTTATTGATGATTTACGTTTATGGTGGAAATATTGACTTGTTAAGTTTCATGATGTTTTATTGATATTTGTTTTGAGAAATGAACTATGGCTAAAGTGTTTACATGATATTTATGAGCATATATAAGAAAAGCATGAAAAGAGCACGAGATAAAAGACACATATGAACCTAAGCCGTAAAAGTTGTAACGAATTGTGAGCATATGAACCTAGGCCATAGGGGTTGTTAAGAGCTGTGTGCAAAAGAGCTAGTGTATTGTATGATGAATTACATGATGATTTTATGATGATTTATGAGAGTGATGTTAGTGATGCTTATATTCTTGTGTCCGCCAAAAGGGGTTGGAATGCTTATATTTGAGTGTAGCTAAGTCATGATGATTTATGTGATGTTTAATGATACGATTTATTGGACTTTATTATAGACGTATTAGTATGCATATTGATGGAGATCAAGACACCGCTTCGAAGGATCTCATTCAAGTACCAATTGGGCCAGTTACGAGAGCACGAGCAAAGAAGTTCAAGGATGTACTCAACGGACTCATTCAAGAGTTATGGGCTCAAGCAAATTCGTGGAGGCCCATTGAGCGTGATCCACGTGGGCAACAAAGAATCGTCACCCTGATTCAAGTTCTAGAAGGATCCGGTCAAGGTTAAGAATTGGCAAGAAATAATTTGGGTCTATTCTAGAAGGATTTGATTGCGTAGTTATTCTAGGCGCCACTTTCTTTCCTTTTATGTTGTCTTTTATTTCCTTTCTATATGACCCTAGGCGTCCAGCCTTTATTGCCTTATATGTCTTGTGTGTTTAGCAAGGCAAGGATTGTGTGTTTAGCAAGGCAAGATTGTGTGTTTAGCAAGTAAGGATTGTGTGTTTAGCAAGGTAAGGATTTCTTTCCTTAACCATTTTTGGCTTTAATTAGGTTTTCTATGTTAGGGTTTTTTTCTTGTAATGTTCAGCCCTTTAAATAGGTGCATAAGCAATGGAAAACGCAGACATTGATTATTCATAAAACTTGTGAGTTTATTCCTCTTTGGTTCTTTGAAGAACTACTCGAACTTATCGGGATTTCCCGTGGCGTTCATCTCGACTTATCAAACGGAGTTTCCACCACNCGCCACTTTCTTTCCTTTTATGTTGTCTTTTATTTCCTTTCTATATGACCCTAGGCGTCCAGCCTTTATTGCCTTATATGTCTTGTGTGTTTAGCAAGGCAAGGATTGTGTGTTTAGCAAGGCAAGATTGTGTGTTTAGCAAGTAAGGATTGTGTGTTTAGCAAGGTAAGGATTTCTTTCCTTAACCATTTTTGGCTTTAATTAGGTTTTCTATGTTAGGGTTTTTTTCTTGTAATGTTCAGCCCTTTAAATAGGTGCATAAGCAATGGAAAACGCAGACATTGATTATTCATAAAACTTGTGAGTTTATTCCTCTTTGGTTCTTTGAAGAACTACTCGAACTTATCGGGATTTCCCGTGGCGTTCATCTCGACTTATCAAACGGAGTTTCCACCACCGTTTGTGGCGTCTTCATTATACCGAGGTTCTCGTTTATCATAAACAACGGGTCGAGGTCTTCCATTCGAATCTGTCCATAGAACGATCTTGGGTTCCCTTTCGTTGTTGGGTCTCGTTATTCTTGACGGGGTTCATATCATTTGGTATCAGAGCACGGTTTCTAGTTCAGGTTTGCTTATCCTTTAACATCTTTCATTACTTTGTTTCTTCTTTAGCCGTCCACATCATTTATCTCTTCTTAACCGAATTTCCTTTACCCTATCTGTTCAATCTTTGTTTGTTCTTGTTGATGTCAAAACTATTGGTCTGGTCTCACATCTCTTAGTTATTTCAAAATCTTATTTCATTATTCTCAAAATCTAGTTGCTGATCAATAAAAAAAAAAATTAAAAAAAAAAAAAAAGAAAGAAAAGAAAAGAGAGAGAGACTCAAAGAAGAAGACATAAACGAGTTCGATAAAAAAAAAATCACTATTCTGTGCTTCAAAAATTCCAAACTGCCATATTCATTCTAATTCTAATATGAAAATTTCCATATTCCTTGTGTTCAAATCTGAGATTCCTTGATTAGTTCTTGGTGAATTGTTGTTGGAAATTTTGAGTTGTTTGTTTAGTTTCAAAAGAACTGAAAGAGAATTATCGAGTGGAAAAAGGCAAGAGTGGTGAGAACATCAAAGGGTAAAAGCCATATTATTTTAAGTGAAACACGAGTGGAGAGTGATCCACATTCTTGAGTGTAAGCACGTAAGGGAGTGATTCGTGAGGTCCTTTTTTGTTTCTAACCTTTGTTTTGCAGAAATCATGTCTCACGATAGTGGTAAGAGCATTGCCAAAGAGGATACAAAATTGGCTGATCCGAAAGTGTTTATGGAGGCCATGATGAGTGAGATGAGGCGTGTGATGAAGATGGAGATGGAGCAGGTTCACGAACGGATAGATCAGATGGAGAATAGACGTGAGGAGCAACCACAAAACGGTTGTAATTTGCGTAGAAGGGAAAGAGTTCCACCAAGGGAGGAGGATGAAGAGCGTTATGGGTCTGGTTTTGATGAAGAAGAAGATCGGGATTCCATTGTTAACTATAGGAGACCTGGAGGAAGATTTAGAGAAGATAACAACTTGGGTGGTATTAAGATGAAGATTCCGTCATTTCAAGGTAGATCTGATCCTGAGGCATATCTTGAGTGAGAGAAGAAGATGGAGTTCGTGTTTGATTGCCACAACTACTCCGAGACAAAGAAGGTAAAATTAGCCGTGATTGAATTTTCTGAATATGCTATTACTTGGTGGGATTAGCTTGTGATAAACAGGAGGCGGAATAGAGAACGCCCAATAGACACATGGGAGGAGATGAAAGTAGTGATGAGAAAGCGGTTCGTTCCAAGTTACTACTACCGAGAGTTGTACAAAAAGCTACAAGGTCATAGACAAGGGAGTCGAAGCGTAGAGGATTACTATAAGGAAATGGAGATTGCTATGATCCGCGCTAATGTAGAGGAGGATCGGGAGGCTACAATGGCTAGATTTTTACTTGGCTTATCCCGGGAGATCCATGATAAGGTAGAGATACAACATTATGTGGAATTGGAAGATATGGTGCATATGGCTATCAAAGTGGAACAACAACTCAAGAGAGGGAGTGGGACACGTGCAGGCCATAACTCTAGTTCTACCTCTTGGAAATCGAGTCATGCCAAACCGCTGGACAAGTCACAAACGCCCAAACCCGAGCCCAAGTCCGCGACCACCAGCCACGTTCCTCAAGGTAAAACCGAAGCCTCTACCTCTAGGAATTGTGATATTAAATGTTTTAGATGTCAAGGCAGGGGCCACATAGCAAGTCAATGTCCAAACAAGCAAGTCATGGTGTTGCAAACCAATGGTGAAATTGTGACCGATGATGAAGACTCTGACACCGACGACATGCCGCCATTGGAGGATGTTTCCGAGGAAGAGTATTTAGCGCCTGACGCATTGACATTGGTGGCGAGGAGAGCATTGAGCTTGCAAGCAAAAGGAGTTGATGAAGTACAGCGGGAAAATATCTTTCACACTAGGTGTTACGTTAAAGACAAGGTATGTAGTGTGATTATTGATGGTGGTAGTTGTACTAATGTTGCAAGCACAGTTATGGTAGAGAAATTGGGATTGCCCATGGTAAAGCACCCTAGACCGTATAAGTTGCAATGGCTAAATGATAGTGGTGAGATAAGGGTGAACAAGCAAGTGTTAGTTGCATTTCGAATCGGTAAATACGAAGATGAAGTGTTGTGTGATGTAGTACCGATGCAAGCGGGACACTTATTGCTAGGGCGTCCATGGCAGTTCGATAGGCAAGTGAAGCATGATGGCTTTACGAACAAGTACTCTTTTGTACTTAATCAACGATCAATCACTCTTGTACCATTGACACCGCAGCAAGTATACGAGGATCAAGTGAGATTACAAAAGGAGAGTGATCAAAAGAAAGAGAGTGAGCAAAAGAAAAAAAGTGAAAATCAGAGAGAGGCCGAGAAAAATGAGAGAGAAAAAGAAAATCAAAGTTTGGCCCTTGAGAGAAAATCAGAGAGAAAACAAAAGAATTTTTATGCAAAAGTGAGTGAGATCAAGCGAGCAATGTTTTCAAATCAGCCGATAATTGTACTTTTTTACAAAGAGGCACTTTTAAACACTAACGAACTTAACCTTGCTTTGCCTAGTTCTATTGTTTCTCTTTTGCAGGAGTACGAGGATGTCTTCCCCGAGGAAACACCACACGGGTTACCTCCAATCCGAGGGATTGAACATCAAATTGATTTTGTTCCCGGTGCAACCATTCCAAACCGACCAGCTTATAGGAGCAATCCCGAGGAGACAAAGGAGCTTCAACGGCAGGTGAGTGAATTGTTGGAGAAAGGGCACGTGAGGGAGAGCATGAGCCCATGTGCGGTTCCGGTCTTACTTGTACCTAAGAAGGATAGGACATGGAGAATGTGCGTTGATTGCCGAGCCATCAACAACATAACGGTAAAGTATCGTTATCCTATCCCACGCTTAGATGATATGTTAGATGAGCTGCATGGTTCTTGCATATTTTCTAAGATTGATTTAAAAAGTGGTTATCATCAAATTAGGATAAAAGAAGGAGATGAATGGAAAACCGCCTTTAAAACAAAATATGGTTTGTATGAATGGTTAGTTATGCCTTTTGGTTTAACTAATGCTCCGAGCACCTTTATGAGACTTATGAACCATGTTTTGCGTGCATTTATGGGCAGATTTATTGTTGTCTATTTTGATGATATACTCATTTATAGCAAAAACATAGACGATCATGTAGTACATTTGAAATCCGTTTTAGATGTGCTAAGGAAAGAAAGGTTGTTTGCTAATTTAAAGAAGTGCACTTTTTACACCGATAAGCTTGTATTTTTGGGATTTGTTGTTAGTGCACAAGGTATACAGGTTGATGAAGAGAAGGTACGTGCAATCCAAGAATGGAAGTGTAGGTAATGTTCGTAGTTTTCATGGACTTGCTAGTTTTTACCGGCGGTTCGTGAAGGACTTCAGTAGCTTAGCCGCACTGCTTACCGAAGTGATCAAGAAGAACGTTGGATTTCAATGGGGAGAAGAACAAGAAAAGACATTTCAATTAATCAAAGAGAAGCTGACTAATGCACCTTTGTTATCTTTACCTAACTTTTCTAAAACATTTGAAATTGAATGTGATGCTTCAGGTATTGGTATAGGCGCCGTTCTTATGCAAGAAGGACAACCAATTGCTTACTTCAGTGAGAAACTCAGCGGGGCAGCCTTAAACTACCCAACTTATGACAAAGAGTTGTATGCATTGGTTCGGGCTTTAGAGACGTGGCAGCACTACCTATGGCCTAAGGAGTTCGTGATTCACACCGATCATGAGTCCTTGAAACACTTGAAGGGCCAACACAAGCTAAACAAAAGGCATGCGCGATGGGTGGAGTTCATAGAGACGTTTCCATACGTCATTCGATACAAGCAAGGTAAGGAGAATGTAGTCGCCGATGCACTTTCTCGCAGGTATGCCTTACTCTCCACACTTGATGCAAAATTGTTTGGTTTTGAACACATTAAAGAATTATATGCTGAAGACCACGAATTTTGTGAAGAATATCGAGCTTGTGAGAAAATTGCATCTGGTAAGTTCTTTAGGCTTGATGGATTCCTATTTCGAGAAAATAAGCTATGCTTGCCTAATTGTTCTATGAGGGAGTTATTAGTGCAGGAATCACATGGTGGGGGATTAATGGGACATTTTGGAGTTGCAAAGACTTTAGCTATTTTGCAGGAACACTTTTATTGGCCTCACATGAAACGAGATGTTGAACGGATTTGTGGTAGATGTGTCACATGTAGGCAAGCTAAATCCAAAAGTGCAGCCCAACGGTTTGTATACTCCTTTACCAATTCCTAGTGAGCCTTGGATTGATATTTCAATGGATTTTGTGTTAGGATTGCCTAGGACTAAACGTGGAAGTGATTCAATTTTTGTGGTTGTGGATAGATTTTCTAAAATGGCACATTTTATTCCATGTCACAAAATGGATGACGCTTCGCATGTTGCTGATTTGTTCTTTAGAGAGATTGTGAGATTACATGGCATGCCTAGGACAATTGTTTCGGATAGAGATGCTAAGTTCTTGAGCTATTTTTGGAAGACTTTGTGGTGTAAGCTAGGTACTAAGCTATTGTTTTCTACTACTTGTCATCCACAAACTGATGGTCAAACTGAAGTAGTAAATAGGACTTTGTCTACTCTATTGAGGGCAATCATTAGAAAGAACATCAAAACATGGGAAGAATGTTTACCACATGTTGAGTTTGCATATAATAGAGCTATTCATTCTGCTACCAAATTTTCGCCATTTGAAATTGTGTATGGGTTTAATCCTTTAACTCCATTGGATTTATCTCCTTTACCTTTGACGGAGCACGTTAATTTAGATGGCAAAAAGAAAGCTGACTTTGTGAAGCAGATTCATGAGAAAGCAAGACTCAACATTGAGCGAAGAACGGAGCAATATGCCACACAAGCCAACAAGGGACGTCGCAAGCTGGTTTTTGAACCCGGAGATTGGGTTTGGCTGCATATGAGAAAAGAAAGATTCCCGATAAAAAGACGTTCCAAATTGCTCCCAAGAGGAGATGGTCCTTTCCAAGTCCTCGAGCGTATCAATGACAACGCTTACAAGCTAGATTTACCTGGTGAGTACAATGTAAGTGCTACTTTTAATGTTACTGATTTGAGTCCTTTTGATGTAGGTGATGATTTGAGGGCAAATCCTTTTCAAGAGGAGGGGAATGATGGAGATCAAGGCACCGCTTCGAAGGATCTCATTCAAGTACCAATTGGGCCGGTTACGAGAGCACGAGCAAAGAAGTTCAAGGATGTACTCAACGGACTCATTCAAGAGTTATGGGCTCAAGCAAATTCGTGGAGGCCCATTGAGCGTGATCCACGTGGGCAACAAAGAATCGTCACCCTGATTCAAGTTCTAGAAGGATCCGGTCAAGGTTAAGAATTGACAAGAAATAATTTGGGTCTATTCTAGAAGGATTTGATTGCGTAGCTATTCTAGGCGCCACTTTCTTTCCTTTTATGTTGTCTTTTATTTCCTTTCTATATGACTCTAGGCGTCCAGCCTTTATTGCCTTATATGTCTTGTGTGTTTAGCAAGGCAAGGATTGTGTGTTTAGCAAGTAAGGATTGTGTGTTTAGCAAGGTAAGGATTTCTTTCCTTAACCATTTTTGGCTTTAATTAGGTTTTCTATGTTAGGGTTTTTTTCTTGTAATGTTCAGCCCTTTAAATAGGTGCATAAGCAATGAAAAACGCAGACATTGATTATTCATAAAACTTGTGAGTTTATTCTCTTTGGTTCTTTGAAGAACTACTCGAACTTATCGGGATTTCCCATGGCGTTCATCTCGACTTATCAAACGGAGTTTCCACCACCGTTTGTGGCGTCTTCATTATACCGAGGTTCTTGTTTATCATAAACAACGGGTCGAGGTCTTCCATTCGAATCTGTCCATAGAACGATCTTGGGTTCCCTTTCGTTGTTGGGTCTCGTTATTCTTGACGGGGTTCACATCACATATGAGGTTAAATGAACCAGCACATATGTATATTCTTACGGCTAGTTGCATATGAGATTTTATGTTTTATTGTTTAGATATGCTTATATGCTTGTGTTTCGCTAAAAGGGGATGGAATACCTGTATATGGGTGTAGCTGAGTTATATAGTATATTATTATCATAGATGAGCACGTATGTATATACTTCCAAGCAGGGAGATTGAAATATGTTTATACGTACTTAGCTATTATTATATTTTCGATGCTTTTATGATTACAATGTTTACTTCATCAGCCGCTTTATGTTTCAAAAATAAATGACAAACCTTAGTGGCTATTATTGTAAGCTTGTGTAAACTAACTCTTCGGTTTATTGCGAACAATCAGTAGGTACTTGATAAGTGCTGAATGTGACACAATCAAGCCCTTTAATTCACATTTGTTAATATCTTAGTTTCATTATAATATGATGTTTTGTGTTTTCCCTGATTTGTTAGGTTTTGAGAGAAAAACACTCAATTCCATCAAGTTCTGAGCATTAGAAGACATTCCATTTAAAAGTTGACAACAAAGTGGCTCAAGCACAGCAGAAGACGCTTGAGCGCACCATTGGAGCAAGTCGCTTGAGCGCATTCATAGAGGGCTTGAGCGCAATCGTGAGCTGTAGCAGAACATCGGCATACCCTATTTTGAAAAGTTTTCTAAATCAAATCCAAGTTGGAATTGGAGTGTGGGTTGCATGAAATCGACTAAAGTTGCTCTAAAACCATTAGAGAAGGGTTTTCTAGTTTTCTTTATTTTCGGTTTTTCTTTATTATTTTCTTATGAGGATAATTTTCATCTGAATTATGTGTAGCTAATATTTTAGTTAGGGCTCGATTGAAGCCCTGATTATGTCTTTTTAAGGTTTCGATTTGCCTTGCTACAATTTTTTATTTTTATTTTTTGTGCTTAATTGATTTATTCCGGGTTTTTGTTCGTTCTTCATATGGGTTATATATTGGCTTGATCATCTTATGCATATAACATGTGGGGTTTGTTATCTAGGTCAATTTGGATGACCGAGTCATGGGCCTAGTATAGTGACAAAAGAACCAATTGCGGTTCTTAGAATAATCAACATGAAAGATCGGAATATACACTATGTTTTAGGTTTTAGTGTGTTTGTCGATCTCCATAGATTCACGCTTTCTTGAAGAACAAGTTAGTATACACCCATGCTAAATCCTTCAAGAAAGAAAAGAGTTAAAGTATACACCCATGCCTAATCTTGTTGCTTAGGGAGATCAATAGCTTTTGGAGCATACACCTATGCCTTTAGGCTAGCAAACTTTGAGTATCTCGACATAATTGTAGCATTGTGCATATTGTTTTCTTAAAGGAGTATGATTTGTGGTGGATATCGAAGCCCTACCTTATCTTCTTATTATTTCAATTCAATCTTTTATCTCGTTTCATTCAAAATATTTGCTTAAGGAATTCTTTATAAACATAGTTTAAGCCAATCATCGTGGGAATGATCTAGTATTTGCTGTCTATACTATCATTTTGATCTTGTGCACTTGCAAGTAAAACATACATTTACTTGCCTATTTATTTAGGTGGATATTTACACAACAAGTTTTTGGTGCCGTTGCCGGGGATTGCATTAAAATTATGTTTAGAAGTTTTTCCTTTAATTGAGTTGTTTTTATTTAAATTCAGTTTCATCATCTTATATGTTCGATCTGTTTTGATCTGCAGTAGGGGGCTTGAGCGCACCAGCAGGGGGCTTGAGCCCACTGTAGAGAGGCTTGAGCGCTTTTTTCTCAGACAGCAACACTGAAGCTGCTGTCAACTGCAGAATCCGATTTTTCACATGCAAGGTCGTCGATCTCAGAACTTAGCCGTCATTCCATACAATCTAGAGATTGAACGAACTATTCGAAGATAAAGAGACGATTTCGAAACAGAAGAAGAATTCGAAGTTGAGAAAGAGATGGCAGCAACTAATGGAGAGAATCAACCCAAGCGGAAGCTAATGAAAAGTTCTTTGATCGCGCTTAGAAATCAAGTTTTAAATTTATAAACACTCGCAATAGGACGAATCTTTGTAGATAGGTCTATATTGAGGGTATCGATCCACAGGGATTGTGTGCGGTTGCGTGATATGGAATTTCTAAAATCTTACCTAACTTAACTCATAAACACAAGAGTTTGAGTTTTTAAACTAAAAACTAAACAACTAGAAAATCTTTAAACTAAGTTATACAAGTTTAAGTTAAAGGAGTAGGGAGGTATAGGGAATTGATTTCACTCAATCCTCATACCACAAAAGAACTAATCCTAGCATGGATTTCAAACAAAAGCAAGGATTTGAGTGTGTGAAGAGTGTCAATCCTCACAACATCTCATCAAAAATATACTACCAAGAGGAAATGATAAAACATCAAAAGTTTACACAAGCCACTCACCTAACCTACATGTGATTTAACCCATGTTCCTTAGCATGCAATATAAGCCCTCTTAATAGCCTACCCAAAATCATGGATTAAGCATAAAACATCTTAGGTTTCCACCCCTCTTTCCCTCTATTCTAAGTTAAGCTAACATGGAATGAGTTGTGGCCCCTAGCATGCCCTATCAAATTCACACAATATCAAGTCAAAAAGTATCATTGCATAGCTTATAAATCTATCAAAACATAAACCATTCTCCATAGACAAAGAACAACCTATATTTCAAAGGTATTGTCATTAAGCAAAATTCATAAGCATATACAATCTCCATGCCATTTGTACAAAAACCAAGTTAAAACTACTCAACTCATAGCACTTGGATCAAGTTTCATCAAAACCCTAAAAAGGATTTAGTTCTCTCATATAGGAAATGGAAAACTCCATTGATTTGGAGAAACCCATTCCTAAGGAAGGCAAATGCTAGAGAGGAGTTCTACCTACTGTCTATTACAAGCAAAATGAAAGAAAAGCTAAGAAAATAAAGAGAAACCGAGCTACTGTCCATTTCCGGATTCAATACACATATATAGAAGGAAGAGGCTTAGATCTTTCCAAAATGAGATAAAAGACTACAAAGATCTTCTTCCAAATGGTCTTGGGCGGTTCTGAGGGTTGATTTCGGCGCCCACAATTGACTGACAAGCCGCAATATTAAGACCCAAGAAGATCTAGCCGTCATTTGCTGTCTGGAAAATATCTTCCAGTTCTGGAAGATGCCGATTGGCGCTCGAGCGTCAGTGTTGGGCGCTCGAGCGTCAAGTGCATCTGACGCTCGATTCCTGCGCGCGCTGCTTGCGAGCGCCAAGCTCCTTGCGGCTGGCGCTCGAGCACCAAGATTGGGCGCTCGAGTGTCAGTCCTACTACAGCCTTTAACTTCCTTCAAAATACTTTCAAGCCTAATGTCCATGATATGTCTTGAATTCTCACTAAGACCTGAAAATATAGAAAACACTAAAACACACCAAAAATATTAGATAACAATACAAACTAAGGTATAACACATGCGAGTTAAGGGGCTTGAATGCGTAACATTCAAGACTTATCACACCCCCAAACTTACATAATGCTAGTCCCTTAGCATTACAATACTAGAAATAAAATTAAACAACTATAAACAACTATTCTACCTCCTTTGTCGTAGGAAACACGATTGCATTTAGCATATGCAGCAAGCCTTTAAACCCCTAGCATAACTAGCGGACGAGTGAAGTCTCGTGAGGGTGTAACAGAAATGTTACCCACAAACATTGTGCATGATCACATTATTACAAAGAATACAGTATCATAAAAATAATGGTTCGCATGTCAATGGTAAGCTTAAACTAACAAACTCCATGTTCATAGCAACTCAGGATTTACAAAATATAATTACTTACCGATGGCTAGCTGAGATTTTATGTATGTTTCAACTGGTGTAAAGTGGAATCAGCACACAGACATGAGGTTTCAAAATAATTGTCAACACAATTGGCGCAATACCTCAAAATTCACTGCATTACAATATCAAATGAAATAACCAGGGCATGGTTACTAATTACCGATCTTTATTATATTTACACAGCTGTTAGCTTAACTCTATTAAGCTTCTAGTTAACCCATGTAACGAGTGTTAAGCCAATGACTCCCAAACCAGATGGTTTTAGGGCACTAGATGTAAAGACATCCCTAAGGGCTGTATTCTCGAGTTAACCAAGCTACAAAGACAAACTAGCTGTTTTAATCAAACAGCCTCACCTTTTGACGTGAACAATCAATGCTTAATGAGGCAAGATGTCCGGTTACTCAGTGAAGCTTTAAACAATATTTACACAGTCATCATCATTTTTTTTTTCATATATTTTATAGCCCAGGTCATCCATCTAACAAGTAATACAGTTGCATTAGAAGTATTGAAAACATGCATGTTGTCATTAGAGCTCATACCTCACAATCCACGTGCCAATGTGCTAGTGATATGTCAATGTGAAACAACTGAATTCTCAAAAGCCACAAGTAAGTAAGAAGATTTTGATTTCCTAATTGCAAGATCAAGTGTTCACTCTCTTAAGCTCACCAATGAAATGTAAATCAAAATTAAAAATCAACAATATTCTAAGGGATAGTATGAACATGTATTTACAACACATGTATTTACAAAAGAAAATTTTTTTTTACAAACCCAAAAATAAGTGGTAAATGAACAAGAATACAAGTGTTTAACTATACCCCCAAACTTAAATCACATTGTCCCCAATGTGACTGTACAATGAATAGCAAAACTAAGGGATAAAGGAAAACCTTATTGGGGAGGTATGGCTCTATGCATACCCCCAAACTTGATCTTCACAATCACTTATCTTGAAAATAAACTAAAAACCAGCTAAAAAGCAAAATAATATACACATGAAAGAATAAAGAAAAGAATGAACCAAAATCACAATTAAATCTTGAACAACAAACCAAATTCTCATAATCCCCATAGAATGAACAAAAACACCTGTCCTTATAAGAAATGGCAAAAACAAATACATTGATGGTTAACAAAATAATGTTCCAAAATACCAACAATGTAATACAAAATAAAAGCTCAAAGCCATAAAATAAATACGATGAAGCTCAAGGAGCAGGTGGTGGTGGCGAAAGGCGACTCAGGATCTCCTGAAGTGTCGACCCCATGGTCTGAAGTGCAGCATCTGTTCTCTGTGCAAAGCTGTCTTGCCACTGATAGACTCGGTCAAATTGTGCTTGCAGCAGCTCATACTCGGACTGTGAAATGGGGGCTCTATCCCCCTGAGGAGCTGATGGCTCTCCCTGAGCCATCTCAGCAGCTGTGTCTGGCATTTCTTCGTCTTGCACAGGAGCGGGTACTCTGGGCCTCATGTGAGAGACACTTTTGTTCCAATCTCCCTCGGTGTACAACTGAAATTTATTGGACACAAAGTGTCTTTCCTCAATCTCAAACCCCTTATTGACAAGAAGCTTGGTGATCATGTAAGGGAAAGGCAGCTTGGATTTGTCAGTGATGATCCTCTTGTCCACATACGTCTCCCAGCACTTATAAATTTGGCTCCAAATAAGCTGCGGTGCTGAGAACCAATGCTTCCTATAAAAGGCATACAGGGCTGCAAGGAAGGGGCTGGATCTCTGAATCTTGTGTCTCAATGACACACATTCCTCTTAAGAACTGTATCTACCAACCACAGTCTCGAAGGCAACTTCGCCTTACTTGTGCAATTTCTCTTGTGATTCTCATATGCTCCATCACACATGTCTTGTATAATCATGTGCAAATCATAAGGCGGTGCCTCAGTGTAGCGTGTAGAAACATTCTCATGTGGGCATCCAAGTGCCTCTGCTACATCTTCTACAGTTACTTGGAATTCCTCTCCCTCAATTTCAGAAAATAAAATTCCAGGCTGATCCGAATCAAATTTCAAATTTTTGTAGAATAAACGGACAAACCTGGGGTGATAGAGGTGATACACCGGCTTGAGGAGTGGCTTGAGATGGCGCTTCTTGAATTGCTTCTTCGCCCACTTGACATCTTCATTCTCTAAAAACCTCCCAACAATATCAAATTTGGTCTCGGGGTCTAGAGCAAAACGCTGCCAATCCGTAACGAAGGAGGAAGAATCTGGCTCTTGAGCGCAAGATGGAGAAATGGACGGCAATCGACTGGAGTTTTGCGAAGAACTAGCCATCAAAAGCCTTAGAGGAAATAACACAAACACCTGCTGTGCACAACCCAACAAAATACAAGAACAAAAATTTGGGCATTTTAATCTGATAGAATCATGAGAAATGAAGTGGGTAAATGATTTAATGCAAAAAGAATGATAAAAAACGCTCAAAAATGGAGAAAAATGGAGAAATACCTGATTTGGGGCAAGGGGGCGGCGCTGAGTTCGAGCGTAGGAGAAGGAGAATTGAAAAAAATGAAAGGGGCTAGGGTTTTATAAACAGCTCATGTGACCTGCTAACCCGAAGGCGCTCGAGCGCCAGGTTTGGGCGCTCGAGCGTCAGACCCAACTACAGCGCTTCTTTAGCGCGCGCACACTTGCGAGCAGCAGCCTGCAGCTGACGCTCGATACCAGGCCAGGGGCTTGCGAGCGTCAGCGCACAGCTGCTGCTCGTGTCATGGGCGCTCGAGCACCACAATTGGGCGCTCGAGCGTCCTGCCCCAGGAATCAAAAAAATTCTAAGTTAAAACAAAAGAAACGTTTACAACTATAAAGACAAATAATAAGGAAAAATATACACAAATATACACAAGACAAATTTACAAACAAAAATATGAACAAAAACAAATATCCACAAGTACTAATCCAAGTAGATGGGATCTATCAAATCGATAGAATCCACATCTTCGATATGCTCCAAACCCTAGATGTAGGGTTTTAATCTCTGACCGTTGACCTTAAAAGTTTGGCCACTCTTCGGGTCTCTTAGCTCGACCGCTTCGTGAGGGAATACTGATGTAACAATAAATGGGCCATCCCATCTCGAATGGAGCTTACCAGGAAATAGGCTAAGTCTGGAATTGTATAGCCATACCTTTTGATCGGGGACGAAAGTTTTGAGCCGGATGTGTTTATCATGAAATGCTTTTGTTTTTACCTTGTACATCCGAGCACTTTCGTAAGCATCGTTACGTAGCTCTTCAAGCTCGCTTAACTGTAACCTCCAGTGGGAACCCGCTGATTGCATATCGAAATTGAAAGTCTTTACGGCCCACCAGGCCTTGTGCTCAAGTTCAATAGGGAGATGTCATGCCTTGCCATAAACCACCCAGTATGGCGACATGCCAATCGGTGTTTTGAATGCTGTACGGTATGCCCACAGTGCATCATTAAGTCGCAAGGACCAATCCTTGCGATCAGGCCTAACCGTCTTATCTAATATCCGCTTAATCTCCCGATTAGATAATTCCACCTGGCCACTTGTCTGAGGGTGGTAGGGCGTGGCAACCTTGTGAGTGACGAAGTATTTGAGGAGTAAGGTTTTCATAAACCTATTACAGAAATGCTTCCCTCCGTTACTGATGATTGCTCGAGGGGTACCAAAACGACTGAAGATATGGGATTGGATGAATTTAATCACAACTTTATGGTCGTTGGTCCTGGTAGCCACAGCCTCTATCCAGTTGGACACATAGTCCACCGCCACCAAAATATACTCAAATCTGAAAGAGGGCGGAAAAGGTCCCATGAAGTCTATCCCCCACACATCAAATATCTCGTCTATCAAGATGGGGTTTAAAGGCATCATGTCCCTTCTGGACAATGTACCAAGGTGCTGACATCTATTACACGCCCGACAGTATTGATTGGCATCCTTGAATAAGGATGGCCAGTAGAATCCACTTTGCAAGACCTTCGCCGCGGTCTTATTAGCACTAAAATGTCCTCCACAAGCCAATGTGTGGCAAAAAGAGAGGACACTCTGCACTTCATCTTGAGGTACATAGCGGCGAATGATCTGATCAGCACAATATTTGAAAAGCTCAGGGTCCTCCCAAAAATAGGATCGGACCTGCTTGAAGAAGCGGTCTCTTGCTTGCTTCGTCCAATGAAAAGGAATCTTACCTATTGCTAGGTAATTAACGATGTCAGCGTACCATGGCATTTCTTTCGTAGTGATCTCAAACAGTTACTCATCCGGGAAGGAATCATGAACTGGAATGAGAGAAGACTCAACAGAAATACGAGAAAGATGGTCAGCAACAACATTATCAGATCCCTTCTTGTCTCTAATCTCCAAATCGAATTCTTGAAGTAAGAGAATCCATCTTATTAAACGGGGCTTTGTCTCCCATTTAGCCATCAGATGCCTAAGAGCGGCATGGTCAGAGTAAATTACTACCTTGGATCCTAAAAGATAAGAGCGGAATTTGTCCAAGGCAAAAACAATTGCTAGCAGCTCCTTCTCTGTAGTCGTATAATTTACTTGAGCGTCCATCAAGGTTTTACTTGAGGGAGCTTGTCCTCACGCTGTCCCAAAACTGCACCGACAGCATAGTCGGATGCATCACATATTATCTCGAATGGGAGAGACCAATCAGGGGTCTTCATGATAGGAGCGGAGGAAAGAAGAGATCGGAGTGTCTCGAACGCCTTGAGACACGCTTCATCAAAATCAAAAGGAGTTTCCTTGGCAAGAAGATTGCACAAGGGTCTTGAAATCTTGCTAAAGTCTTTGATGAAGCGGCGATAAAAGCCGGCATGTCCGAGAAACGAGCGAATTTGCTTCACCGTAGTAGGTGGCGGAAGTTTTGAAATCAGCTCCACCTTCGCTCTGTCAACCTCAAGTCCTCTTTTGGACACTATGTGCCCCAAAACTATTCCTTCTTGAACCATGAAATGGCTCTTCTTCCAACTCAAAATTAGATTTGTCTCCTTGCATCGTTTAAGAACACGGGAAAGGTTATGGAGACAATCATCAAACGAGGGTCCAAAGATAGAAAAATCGTCCATGAACACCTCCAAAAAGTTCTCCACCATGTCCGAGAAGATAGACATCATGCACCTTTGAAAAGTGGCGGGTGCATTACACAACCCGAAGGGCATGCGCCTATAAGCAAAGGTACCAAAGGGACAGGTGAAGGTCGTCTTTTCTTGGTCTTGCGGATCGACGGCCACTTGATTGTATCCTGAATATCCATCCAGGAAACAGTAATAACTCTGGCTGGCAAGACGATCTAGGATTTGATCAATAAATGGCAATGGAAAATGATCCTTCCTAGTAGACGAATTTAGCTTCCGGTAGTCTATACAGACACGCCATCCTGTGGTTGTGCGTTGAGGAATTAAATCACCTACCGAATTCTCCACAACGGTGATACCTGACTTCTTAGGTACCACCTGAATGGGACTCACCCATTTACTGTCTGAGATGGGGTAAATAATGCCCGCATCCAGCAGTTTTACAACTTCAGTCATGACCACATTCTTCATAGTGGGATTCAATCGATGTTGCGCCTCGCGAGAGGGCTTAGCGTGATCCTCCAAATGAATACGATGCTTACAAATGGAGGGGTCAATCCCCTTCAAGTCCCCAACACTCCAACCAATCGCCTCTTTATGTTCTTTCAGAACATCCAATAAACTGCTCTCCTGGTCTTTAAGTAAATCTACAGCAATGATAACCGGGAGAGTGTCGTTAAGTCCTAAGAAGGCGTACTTGAGTTTTGATGGTAGCTGTTTTAGCTCAAGCTTTGGTGGGTTGATGAGGGAAGAAACGGGAGGAATGCCTGATGTAAGTGGTAAGGGCTCCTTAGGCACTTTCCAAGATGGAAAGTCAGTTGCGGCCGCAATGTCAAGGAGGGAATTAACCTCGCTGACGTATTGCTCCGTGTCGAAGTCCTCTGCATCAAAATGAGACAGGCATGCCTCCAATGGGTCATCACTTAAAATTTGGGGGAGTGAATCTTCTATGATTTCTTCAATCTGATCGACAAAGAAACACTCATCCGCATCCGACGGGTGCTGGAAAGCATTAAAGATGTTTAACTTCACCTTCATATTCCCAAAAGTCACTTCCATCTCCCCGGTTCTGCAATTAATGCATGCATTAGCCGTAGATAAGAAAGGATGGCCGAGGATGACGGGAATCAGTTTGGCGGGATCAGGGATAGGCTCTGTATCAAGAACTATGAAGTCTACTGGAAAGTAGAACTTGTCCACTCGGATGATGACATCTTCAATTATCCCACGAGGTTTCTTGACGGATCTGTCTGCAAGTTGTAAGACAACCGTCGTGGGTTTCAGCTCTCCAAGTCCTAATTGAGTATAAACCGAGAAGGGTAGCAAATTTACACCTGCTCCCAGATCAAGAAGGGCTTTATCAATAGCGTGGTCTCCAATGATACATGAAATGGTAGGAGCACCAGGGTCCTTGATCTTTGTAGGTATAGTATGCTGAATGAGTGAGCTCACCTGCTCGGTCAAGATAATCTTTTTGGGACTATGAGTCCTCATCCTACGCTTCTAAGTACATAAATCCTTCAAAAACTTGGCGTAGGATGGGATCTGTCGGATGGCATCGATGATGGAGATATTGATTTGAACTTGTTTGAAAATATCCATCATCTCTTGGTATTTCTCTCCTTGCTTCAAAGCACAAGGAGGCCCCTTGAGACGTTCAGGGAATGGAGCTCTAGGCTCAGAAGACGTCTCAAAGGTTGGACTGCCGATGGGCGGATTTGGATTAACGGGGGAATCATCCTTCTCTGGGGCCTTCAGCCCGACCTTGTTATTGACCACCCGGCCGCTCCTCAACGTAGTGACTGCCTGGATTTGTTCGTGGGGAACGCTATCAGAAGCGCTTCCATTGACCATATATTGTCCCTTAGGGTTGGCAACTGGTTGGGAGGGCGGCTTCCCTTCCTTCCTCTGATTAAGCGCATTCGCCAGCTGGCCAACTTGACCTTCCAGCTTAGCGATGGATTGGGAATGGGAGTTCAGCAATTGAGTATTGGCCTCAAGATTGCCAAGAGCAGTCAAAACCTTATCCTCAAAGGCAGAATTCCTAGGAGGAGGGGCTGACTGAAATTGATGCTGAGGGGGTCGGTAGTTGGAGGACTGATTGAAAGATTGATAAGGAGGCATCGAATGTGCCTTGATTTCCCGAAGCTGGGGCTCGCCAAGAAAAATTAGGATGATTTCTCCATCCCGGGTTATATGAATTGGAATAAGGATCATTACCCGGTCTAGAGAATGCTGCGTTCACCTGCTCGGGATGAACTTCAGAGAATTGCCCAATGATAGGACAATCCTTCGCCTGGTGCGACGGATTAGAGCAGAATGAACATGCCTCAGGTGGAGTTGAAATGGGAGCTGCAGGCGTAGGAGCAAAGCCAGCTGCCATGATCTGGTCAAGTTTCCGAGAGAGAGGATCCACTTTAGAGGTAACCTCAGAGGAATGGCTCACTTCGAAAAGACCTTCATGCTTTTGTTTGGCAAGAGGTGCCCTACGACCGGATGATGCATGGTGTAAAGAATTTTCACCAAGATTTTCAAAAAGAGTCCATGCATCATCTTCGCTTTTCAACATAAATGTACCTCCACATGAGGCATCGACCATTTGCCTATGAGGCTCAGTTAAGCTATCTTAGAAGCACTAGACTTGCTGCCACTTGGGGACAGCATGGTGCGGATACTTTCGTAAAAGGTCCTTCATTCTTTCCCACGTCTTGTGGAAAGATTCACCATCTATTTGAGAAAAGCCAGTTATGGCTTTCCGGATTTGATTCGTTTTCCCTATTGGAAAGTACTTCTTAAGGAATTCTTGTTGCATTTGAGCCCAAGAAGTAACTGAATCATTAGGCAAGGAATTAAGCCAATGTTTGGCTTTATCCTTGAGGGAAAACGAAAAGAGGCGCATCCTCAAAGCATTCTCATCAAAATTTTGCAATCTCAAAGTTGAACATATATCAATGAATTCGTCTAGATGCTTATAAGGATCCTCATTGCTAAGTCCGTAAAAAGATGGTAACATCTATATGGTGCTGGACTTAATTTCATATTGGGTTGCCGTGATGTTTGGCAACCGAAGGCATGAAGAGGGTGTGTAAGTGGAGGGAACATAATGATCCCTCAATAAAACAGCCCTATTCTCTTCAGCCATGTGTTCTATATTATGCACTCTTAGATCTAAGTTCCTTGCGGTTCTTTGTTGTCTAAGAGTACGTTCTAAATCTAGGTCGCACGGAAAAATAGGCAATGATAATGAGCGGTGACCAAACATAAACTAACACCCTAATAATATGTACAACAAACAGGTGAAAACAAAAGAGAAAAACAAAGGTTAGAAAAATACCTGTTCTGCCTTGGCAGTAGCTTCAGTGCTACTGTCTGAAGGGGCGGCGCTCGATCTCCACACAGCGGCGCTCGAGCGTCGCGGCGCTCGATACTCCAATTCTGACGCTCGAGCGTCAGATTATGCAGAAACCTGAAATTATGCAGAAACAGAAACGAAACAGAACCAAAAACAGATTTTGTACAGACTCGATTTTATGCAATTTTTGGGACTCTAAAGACACAATATACATAATCAAACTAGGCACAACCTCAAAAACTCCAAAACAACCTTTTTCAACAAAAACAATCCCCGACAACGGTGCCAAAAATTGATCGCGCTTAGAAATCAAGTTTTAAATTTATAAACACTCGCAATAGGACGAATCTTTGTAGATAGGTCTATATTGAGGGTATCAATCCACAGGGATTGTGTGCGGTTGTGTGATATGGAATTTCTAAAATCTTACCTAACTTAACTCATAAACACAAGAGTTTGAGTTTTTAAATTAAAAACTAAACAATTAGAAAATCTTTAAACTAAGTTATACAAGTTTAAGTTAAAGGAGTAGGGAGGTATAGGGAATTGATTTCACTCAATCCTCATACCACAAGAGAACTAATCCTAGCATGGATTTCAAACAAAAGCATGGATTTGAGTGTGTGAAGGGTGTCAATCCTCACAACATCTCATCAAAAATATACTACCAAGAGGAAATGATAAAACATCAAAAGTTTACACAAGCCACTCACCTAACCTACATGTGATTTAACCCATGTTTCTTAGCATGCAATATAAGCCCTTTTAATAGCCTACCCAAAATCATGGATTAAGCATAAAACATCTTTGGTTTCCACCCCTCTTTCCCTCTATTCTAAGTTAAGCTAACATGGAATTGAGTTGTGGTCCCTAGCATGCCCTATCAAATTCACACAATATCAAGTCAAAAAGTATCATTGCATAGCTTATAAATCTATCAAAACATAAACCATTCTCCATAGACAAAGAACAACCTATATTTCAAAGGGTATTGTCATTAAGCAAAATTCATAAGCATATACAATCTCCATGCCATTTGTACAAAAACCAAGTTAAAACTACTCAACTCATAGCACTTGGATCAAGTTTCATCAAAACCCTAAAAAGGATTTAGTTCCTCATATAGGAAATGGAAAACTCCATTGATTTGGAGAAACCCATTCCTAAGGAAGGCAAATGCTAGAGAGGAGTTCTACCTACTGTCTATTACAAGCAAAATGAAAGAAAAGCTAAGAAAAATAAGAGAAAACCGAGCTACTGTCCATTCTCGGATTCAATACACATATATAGAAGGAAGAGGCTTAGATCTTTCCAAAATGAGATAAGACTACAAAGATCTTCTTCCAAATGGTCTTGGGCGGTTCTGAGGGTTGATTTCGGCGCCCACAATTGACTGACAAGCCGCAATATTAGACCCAAGAAGATCTAGCCGTCATTTGCTGTCTGAAAATATCTTCCAGTTCTGGAAGATGCGACGGCGCTCGAGCGTCAGTGTTGGGCGCTCGAGCGTCAAGTGCATCTGACGCTCGATTCCTGTGAACGCTGCTTGCGAGCGCCAAGCTCCTTGCGGCTGGCGCTCGAGCACCAAGATTGGGCGCTCGAGCGTCAGTCCTACTACAGCCTTTAACTTCCTTCAAAATACTTTCAAGCCTAATGTCCATGATATGCCTTGAATTCTCACTAAGACCTGAAAATATAGAAAACACTAAAACACACCAAAAATATTAGATAACAATACAAACTAAGGTATAACACATGCGAGTTAAGGGGCTTGAATGCGTAACATTCAAGACTTATCATTCTTTTATTCCCATAATCTCAACTAGCCATCATGTATGGCTTTCTAGTCCACTGTGCAGAGCAATTTTAATTTGTTTTCCCACCTGCTCAATATAGTTCCACACTATAGAGGCACACCTACAGAAGACCCATATCTACACATCCGAGATTTCTTTGACCTAAGCAAAATGCAGAATATCCATGGCCTAATCGTAGAAGGAATCAGGTTAATTCTCTTTCTTTTTTCCTTGAAAGATAATGCTAAGCTATGGTTAAATTCTTTGGCTGCAAGTTCAATTCACAACTGGGAGGAGTTAGCCACCAAGTTTCTCAAGAAATTCTTTCTAGCCCAAAGGACTAGGCAACTGAGAAGGGAGATTCAAACCTTCCAACAAAAAGACGGAGACCTATTCTTTGAGGCATGGGAGCACTTTAATTAGCTACTTTTCAAGTGCCCACACCACAACTTATCGCAAGACGATCAGGTACATGCAATTTATGAGGGTTTAGATAATCCTAACAAAGGTCTTGTAGATTCAGCTTGTGGAGGCGTGCTGATAGAGAAAAATAGCGAGGAAGCCATAGAGCTTTTTGAGACCTTAAGCGAGAACTCCAACAATTCTCATCTAAAGGGAGACCAGGACTCAAAGGAAAAGGCGTATACGAATTAAGCGTAAATGGCAGAGTTCAAACTCAGATGGCTACCATGGAGAGAAAGCTAGATATGCTAGTAAAGGCCATGACTTATCATAACATCTTCCCCGTTCAAGAAATTGCACAAATTGAGGTATGTGCCATGTGTTCCCAATTTGACCATACTACTGAGACTTGCCCTATGTCTTCTTCATTCACAGATCAAGAGCAAGCGAACTATGTGGGCCAAAATAATTATCCTCCGAAGAACAATCCTTACTCTAACACTCAAAATGCAGGGTGGAGAAACCACCCCAATTTTTCATGGAGTAATAATCAGAATGTGCAGAATCTACAAGGGCAGCAAAGAAATTTCCAACAGGAAAATAACTATCAGGCTCCAACATAAGTAGTCCAACCACATCTGGAGCCAAAGAAGATGGGTCTTGAAGGTCCTATACTCCAATTTTTGATTGCGCAATGTTGTACAAATATCCACCTAAATAAATAGGCGAATAAATGTACATTTTACTTGCAAGTGCACAAAATCGAAACGATAGTAGACGGCAAATACGAGATCATTCCCACGAGGATTGGTACAATATATTTAAAAAGAAATTCCTAAAAAGATATTGTGAATGAGACGAGATAAAAGATAGAATTAAAATAATAAGATAAAAGGGTAGGGCATCGATATCCACCTCTAATCATACTTAATTAAGAACACAATATGCACAATGCTACAATCATGTCAAGATACTCAATGTTTGCCAGCCTAAGGGCATGAGTGTATATTCCTAAAGCTATTGATCTCCCTAAACAATGAGATTAGGCATTAGTGTATACTCTAACTCTTTTCTTTTTTGAGGGATTTAACATGGGTGTATACTAAGTTATTCCTCAAGAAAGTATAAATCTATGGAGATCGACAAACACACTAAGACCTAGAACATGGTGTATATTCTGGTCTTTCATGTTGATTATCCCAAGAACTTGTGATGAGATTCTTTTGTTACTCTATTAGGTCCAGGACTCAGTCATTCAAATTGACCTAAATAACGAATCCATACCACATGTCAACGATAATCAAGCATAAATATATGAGGAATTCAATAAAACCGAAAATAATCAAGTTAAGCATTGGGCGTTTGGACGGTGATGTTGTGATCCGGACGAATGTTGCCCAATGTTGGTCGTCTGTAGTTGTGTGCTACGGTTTGGACGGCGTATGCCACGGTTCAGGTAGTAGCAATCGTCCGTAGGTCATCCGTAGTGTTGTCTGGACGGTCCCTTGCTACTAGTCACTCAGTAGCGACCGTTTGCACCTCGTCCAAAGCAGGGTCCGAACGGACCAAATGCATTGTCGTCCGAACGGTCCATATATGGTCTGGACGACTGTGAATAGTATGGCGAGTATAAATAGGTTGAGTGCGTTTTTCCAGCTCATTTCTCACATT
Organism: Betula pendula; assembly: GCA_900184695.1. Lineage (NCBI taxonomy): Eukaryota > Viridiplantae > Streptophyta > Magnoliopsida > Fagales > Betulaceae > Betula > Betula pendula. The sequence continues at coordinate 88,486 of FXXK01001643.1, read as the reverse complement.
TTCTGAGTTGGAACGACCCTTAGCTTTCTCTTTTCTCCTAGGGTTTTCCCCAAACCTTAAGAGAACTACATTTTGAGGCTCGGGTTGCGTTTTCTAACATCGGCGACGCATTCCTTGGTGTTAGATTGTCATTTTCACTTATCGTTTGAGGTAAATTCTATAGCCATGGTCTATTTTCTCAAGATTGAGCTAAACACCACTTGCATGTTGCTTAATCTTGATTATTTGTCTAGGGTTTTGTAACATTTGTGGAGTTCAAGCATTTGATTGAAGTTCCTTCGACCGGGTCTTCGTTCATCGTGGTAAGTGTCTAAGTTTCGCTTTGTGATTTTACTCAAAGTTACAATGTAGCATGTTAATCCATTGTAAATTGCCATGGATTAACTCTAGTGGCTTATGGAATCATGTTATGAGTTCCATTAAGCCTTAAGTATTATGGGTTAAGTGCTTATGAGGTTATAAGCACTTGTTGATTAAGTTTTGAGTTATAGATTGTATTTAAGATTTGCAAGCAATGTGATATTGTAATTTTTTGTGGTTTAGAGGTTGTGTTGGTGTCCAATAAGCATTAAAGGATTGAGGGGATAAGTATTGAATGTTACACATTCAAACTTCCTAACTCACATATGTTAAGCCTTAGTTTGTATTGTTATCTAATACTTTGTTGTGTTTTAGTCTTTTGTCTTATTTTTAGGTCCTAATGGAAAGTACAAGCAAATCATTGACATTAGGCTTAAAGATAAATCAAGAGAAGTTGAAGTGCTAAAGAAGTGGTAGGCATTGAGCGCCACAATTCAGGGCTCGATCGCAGCTAGGGATCGAGCTCTCACTTTTAGGGATCGAGTGCCATTGAAGCTTCCAGACTTGAAAGATCTTTTGACTCAAATGATGGCTCGATGATATTTTTTGTCCAATATTGTAGCTTGCCAGACTGTTGTGGGCGCTGAAATTTATCCTCAGAGCTGTTCTACACCACTTGGGATCAAGATTTTTATGCTTTGACTTATCTTGTAAATATCTAAGCTTCTCCCTCTCTATATATGTCAAAATTGACGAGAGAGGTAGGGAGTTGATTGTTCTTAGTTTTTCTTACTATTTTAGCTTAGTTTTATTTTATTTTCTTCTTAGACAGTGGGTAGAACTCGATCCATAGCACTACATCTCCTTAGAAAATGGTTTTCTCCAATCTCATGGAGATTCCCAAATCCTTTATGAGGAACTAAACTCTTTGTAGGGTTTGATGTAGCTCTGTCCAAAGTGATATGGGTTGATTGTATTTAGCTAGGATTTTATGCATTTGGTATAATGATTGTACAGCCTAAGGATTAATCTTCATGATATACCATTTAAGATGAAAACTTTTTTCTTGTCTATGAGAAACTCTATGTAGTCTTAAATGAATTCTATGTTTTTAATGTCTTTGATTGAGGAAACATAGGCTTTGCAATGATGCTTTTGACATGATTTTATGTGAGTTTGATAGGATATGCTAGGGACCACGATTCAATCCACACTTATATTAACTTAGAATAGGTGAAAAGTGTAGTGGAAACCTATGATATTTTATGCTTTCTTCATTGAATTGTGTAGGCTATTAGGAGATTTTATATTGCATGCTAGTGAACATGAGTTATATCACATGTAGGGAGTTAGGTGAGTGACTAGTGCAAAACTCCGATGTTCTATTATTCTCTCTTAGTAGTATTTTCATGTGGAGTATGTTGTAAGGGTTGACAACCTTTATACACTCATATTATACTTTTGTTAAAGATCCATGCTAGATACGGTTTGCTTGTAGTATTCGGATTGAGTGAAATCAATTCCCTATACTCTTCCCACTACCTTTATCTTAATTTGCTTGCTTTAGTTCAAGTCTTCTTAGTTTAGTGTTTAGTTTAGAAAATCCAAAAACATTCATTTCTTATGAGTTGAAGTAGATGAAATTTTAGGAATTTTGTTGCTACACAACCATCACAATCCCTGCGGATCGATACCATTTTTTTAGAACTATTCTGCAAAGGTGTGATCTATAGAGAGTGGTTATATAAATTTTAAAGTCGTGCGCTTGTGCGTATCATGAGGTGAGTAATTTCTTAGTCACTGAGGACAAAATACATTTTTATGTTTTCAAGAGAGTTTTATAAATGATTAGAAAAAGCATTGTTTTCAAAGCATGTTTAAGTCTATAACAAGATTGAGCCATTCATATGTTGTTTTGCGAATGATTTATTATTACTTGATACTTTCAATGTTTTAAGAGACATTCGATGAGATATGATTGATATTGTATTGTGATTTTGAAAGTGTTGAGATACGAAAGAGATACTAGATTATTGATTACTTTGATGTGTTGAGATGTTGGTTGATGATAATCAATAAATGACATGATTGTTGAGAAAAGATGTTATGATGAGATTTGAAAGTTGCATAGACATGAGCATAGCATTGATGTGTGAGCATGATCATGGGCTAAGAATAAAGATAATGAAGAGGGTTGGGCCCATAAGAATGAAAGTTAAAGAAAAGGGTTGAGCCCATTATGATATGATGAAAGATATGAAAGGTGCTAGGGTTGGGCCTGTTACGCACAAGTGATAGGGCTAGGCCCGTTACGTACAACCGATGTGTGTGGTTTGCTAGGGCTGGGCCCATTACACAAGCTGTACACACAATGATAAGTAAAGATGAAAGTGGAAGATTAAAGCATGCATTGCATTGTTGTTGATGATTTATGTGTATTGGCTTATGAGGAATTTCATGCTAGATGTATTGGTATGCATAAGAGTCTCAATGGGAAAGAACTTATGTATACGTTTACAGCTGGATTGCATATGATGTTTTGTGGATTTTTATTATGTATAAACTATGCATTAGATGAGTTATATGTATATGTATCCAAACGTATTTTTGGAACATATGCATATATTTATAGATATATATAATGATTCAAAATGCTTTATGAATGTGTTGTTTACTTCATCAGCTACACCAAATTTGAATTAATGAAGTAAGATTTTTATAAAGTGAGTAGCTGTTATTGTAAATGATTTCATAATAAAAGTTTGGCTCATTTTGAAAACCTCGAGGGAGTCTTCATTCATTATGAACTGTTGACTCACCCTTTCCTCTTTTCTCCACCAATGTAATCATGGATGTTCTCTATGGTTGCATAGATGATGTTGATGCTGCAGGTGTTGAGGATCAGAATGATGATCCAGTGGCTGCATATATGGGATACAACATTTGAGGCGATATACGCCGGATAGTATTTTGTTTAGGTTGGTCTTGGTCTAGTTTTGTTGTAGATCAAGTTGTTGTATATATGTAGACAGGTTGATGTTTTGGCTATGCCGCATGTGTCATTTTTGATAGCCTTCTTGTGATGCATAGCACTTATGTTGTAAAACTGTTTAATATAGTTTATGTTAGCTCCTTATGTTATGTTACTCTTACTGGTTTGTTTATTTAGTTTCTACTGCAATGTTATGTTTACTCTAATATGATATGCTCATGTTATGAGTTAATGTTGGTTGGTACATATGTACGCCACTGTGATGATGCGATTTCATTTAAAAAAAAAAATGTGTGTTATGAAATCGGGTCACCACAGGTTACGGTATCAGAGTAGTTTGCTCTCAGGGCTGATGTGAGACTTAGGTCGTTTAGAGTGTCTAAGTCTAGGGTATAGTGTTGGAGCTATTGGAACTTAAAAGCCTAAAGAGAAAATAAATGATCAAGTTTAAGTTGAGTTGTGCATGGGAAAGATTAATAAATACCTATATTTGTGGACATTTGTTTATGTGGTACCTTTATATGCATTCACATTGTTTAACTAGTTACAATGTTTTGGTGCAGTATTATGCCACCCAAACGACAAACACAACGCAATGGCCAAGAAGAATCGGTGAACCGCGAGGCTAGGGGTGAAAATGCTCCTCCACAGCCTCCTCCTCCTCCGCCCATTATGCCAGATGTGGCTGAACTCGTGGCACAAACTAATCAACTTATTGCCACTGTTTTAGCTCGTCTTCCACCGCAAAATGAGCATGGGGAACATCGGGAACATAGGGAAACTATCGGCTGCACTTCAGCCAACTTCTTTCGCCACAACTCCTCTATTTTTGACGGTATTGCTAGGCCTATTGCTGCTGACCATTGGCTCAATGGTATTTAACGACTTATGGTAACTCTCAAGTGCATAGATGAGCAGAAAGTGAACTATGTGGGACGCAAGCTTATAGGCGAAGTAGAATACTGGTGGATGTCTAAACAAGCCATGTTGATTACAGAGTTGGGTGAAGACGTCCCAATCACATGGGAGCGGTTCAAACAAGAATTTAATGATCGGTTCTTCCCACTGGAACAAAGACAGTTGCGAGCAAGGGAATTCTTAGAGCTGACGTAGGGAGATATGAATGTAGAACAATACTCTAATAAGTTCACTGAGTTGTCCAGGTATGCGCCTAACTTGGTGCCAAACGAAGAAACAAAGGTAGAAAGGTAGAAAGGTTCCTTTGTGGTCTCCAGTCAAAGATCCGGGGTCGAGTGATATGTCATGGAGTCAAGGAGTATACCAAACTAGTGGACCTAGCCTCTATTGTTGAAAGGAGTGTCAATGATGAATCTGCTGACGAAGCACGAAGAAACGGTCTCCACCTCCACCGACTTACCCAACAAAGAGACAAGCTATCAATGGAAGTAATTCTGGGACTGCTATGAGAAAGAACCCTCTAGCCACTTAATCGAGTCAGAGACCCCCATGTGCTAAATGTGGAAGGTCACATTTTGGTGAGTGCAGGTTGGGTGTATGTTTCACTTGTGGTAAACTAGGTCATGTCACCAGAAATTGTTCAATGGCTTCATCTAGAGGTCTGGGGTCACAGGTTATTGGATATCAGCATACACGACCAGGCTAAGCTCGAGTCTACTCTCTCCATCCTACAAATGCTGAAGTTGCAAAAGGCAATACTGATGTGGTCACAAGTATTATTCCTCTTTTTGGTAGCCTGGCGTGCACTTTATTTGATTCGAGTGCAATTCATTCCTTCATATCATCTTCATATGTAAAACTGTGTAATATGAGCATGAACCCATTAGAACAAAACATATGTGTTGCTACACCTGTCGACGATGTTGTCACTTGTAGAAAGTGCATAGAAGACTGCCCAATCATGATTGGGAATAAAACTCTGCCAGCAAAGTTAGCTGTATTTGAAATGCTTGGATTCGATGTCATTTTGGGCATGGATTGGCTAACGAAATATGAAGCTAGTATTGACTGTAGATTGAAAGAAGTTGTATTTCGATCTCCTAATGCCGAAGAATTTAAATTCTGTGGGTCACATGTACATGCTACTCCACCGATTTTTTCAGCAATTCAAGCAAGAAAATGGGTCAAAGATGGTGCTCAAGCTTATTTGGCTTATGTCATGGCCAAGCCTGAAGTTAAAGCAAAGTTAGAAGATATTCCAGTGGTACGCGACTTCTCGGATGCCTTTGCCCAGATTTTGGGATTACCTCCAGATTGTGAGGTTGATTTTACAATTGAGCTAATGCCGGGAACTCAGCCTATTCACAAGGCTTCGTATCGTATGGCTCCAACAGAATTGAGAGAGTTGAAAGAACAGCTTCAAGAACTTTTGGACTGAGGATTCATTCATCCAAGTGTGTCACTATGGGGAGCACCAGTATTATATGTAAAGAAGAAGGATGGTTCAATACGGATGTGCATAGACTATCGTGAGTTGAACAGAGTAACGATCAAGAGCAAGTATCCTTTACCAAGGATTGATGATTTATTTGATCAACTTAAAGGTGCCTTGATTTTTTCAAAGATTGACTTAATGTCGGGATATCACCAGCTTAAGGTTCGAGAGGAAGACATTTCAAATACAGCTATTCGCATACGGTACGACCATTATGAATTTCTGGTCATGCCCTTTGGTCTAACTAATGCACCTTTCGTTTTTATGGATTTGATGAACCGTGTGTTCCACAAGTACTTGGATCGGTTCGTCATTGTTTTCATTGACGACATTCTCATCTATTCGGCTAATCACCAAGACCATGAAGAACATTTGACACCAATTTTTGTTTTAGCTCTTGGAAGCTTGCTTCACATACATCGCTCCATTCAAACAAGGCATTCTTCATTGTGAGGGTGGTTAGAGGGCCAAACAATGCAGAGAACCCATTGATAAATCTCTGATAATAACCAACTAAGCCCAAGAAACTATGAATCTCTCAGACATTAGTCGGTCACTCCCATTCAACAATTGCTTCAATCTTCTTGGGATCAACTGCAAGACCATCCTTGGACATCAAGAAAAGCTGCAGAAACCAAATAGATGGTGATCAAGCACCCAAAGCTGAGGATCGGTCGCCGCCAAAACTTTCAGAACGTAAATATCTGTAGACAGCTGGGAAAGAAGAAATGATGAAAAATAATCAAAGATTGCGGCTGGTATGCGATTGTAGGCGCCGACTTATCACTCCAGAAGATATCCTAGCCCACTTGACAAAAAAATTTCCTTCCCCTTATCTTGGATTAGATTTTTATCACTCTCTTCCTCTATAAAAAGGAAACCCATTTGAGAATGCAAAAAAAGGGTGTTTTGAGATAGTTTTTATTGTTAAAACAGAGAGAGTTTTAGACGAATTCTGGAGGGTAGTCTGAGCATAATTGTAAGGAGTGTGTGAAAGCTAAAGGGAGAGGGAAATCACAACCAGTAGCTCTAGAAGCTGCTAGGAGTGAATTTCCAAGTTCTTCCCAAAGCATTTCCAGCACCTCCATATTGTAGTACTCCTCCATATTTGTGTTGATGTAGCATTTTCCAAATATTAATGGTATGATTGTATTTCTCTTAGGATTTTCTGTATATGTATAATGATTGTATAGCCTAGAGATCATTCTTAATGCTTATATTCATTTATGAAGAAGAGATTATCTTGTCTATAAGAAATCTTTTTGTCTTGAATGAATTCAAACGTTTTCATTTTCTGTGATTGTGGGAGTGATGGCTATGCAATGATTCTTTTTGACATAAATTCAAGTGTATTTGATAGGTCATACTAGGGAATACGGATCGTACCATAATTAGATGTTAGGTGGATGATAAGTGCGAAACTAAGATGGGTTATACTTATTTCTTGAAATATGTGTATGCTTATTATGAGATTTTATAGGCCATGCTAGGGAACACGAATCAATCCACACCTTAGTGTAATATAGTGTAAGTGGAAAGATTAGTGCGAAACTAAGATGAGTTATCATTATCTCTTAACAAAAGTATTTTCTTATCGAGGTCGTTGTATGATTGACAACCATTACGCGCTCATATTATACATGTAAAGAAAGACCTTGTGAATACAATCTATTATTGATGTGAGGCTTGTGGTGAAACCAACATCCTATGGTTTCCTCCATCTTCCTCCCCTCTTATCTTATTTATGTCATTTACATTTATGTTATTTATGTTTATGTCATTTACATTTATGTTTATGTCATTTACATTTATGTTTATGTCATTTACATTTAAGTTCAAAAATTCAAAACATGTATTCTTTCATGAGTTAAGTTAGAGAAAATTTTGAAAGCTTGATAAACAACCACAACAATCCTTGAGGTTCGATAGCCTCTATATAGTCCTATTCTACAAAGATTCGTTTTATTGTGAGTGATTAATTTATATTTGAGAATCAACCTACATCAGCATGTTTATTCCCAAAAGAGTTGTAATCACTCCTGTAAGACTTTAGTCACATGTTAGAGGAGCCCAAGGGAATTTGACCATTGAATCCCACTGTGAGACTTACCGGTATACTAATTTTCAAAAAAGAAAAAAACAAAAAGAAAAACAAAAAGAAATTGAGGGACAAGTAATGGAGATGTTGGCTATGAGGCTTATTCGTCCAAGTACGAGTCCATTTTATTCACCAATTGTATTGGTTGAAAAGAAAGATGGATCATGGCGATTTTCTACGGATCATGTGGCCCTCAATGCAGTAACCATTACGGAATGATTTGTGATATCTACAGTGGGCAATATGTTAGATGAGTTGCGGGGAGCTACCTGCTTTACAAAATTGGATTTATGGGCGGGCTACCACCAAATTCAGGTTCACCTTGATGATATTCACAAAACAGCTTTCAGAACCCACAACAACCATTACATGAATATGTGGTAATGCCATTCAGTCTTTGTAATCCACTTTCCACGTTTAGACCATATTTGGGAAAAAAAAAATTATTGGTTTTCTTTGACGTATGCAAGTCTACAGCAAAAATGTGCAACGAGTATGATGTAGGACAAGAATCCCAACATGAGCAATCTTACCGGTGGTTAAAATACAAAAGAAAAAAGTATCACACATTACCGCCAGGTTGAAGAAAAACGAGAAATAATTGGTAGGACTTTCAGTACTTACGTGAATTAATTAATTGGTCTATGTTGTGTCGACATAAGAATTAATTAATTGGTTTGATGTGCCGATGTAATTGATTCTTGAATATCAAAACATATATCATATTAATGAATCAAATCAAGAATATTCGAGCAAGAAAGGAAAGAATCAACTACCAGCTGTCGTCCAAGAAAGAAAGATTCGACAGATTGATTATTAAGATCTCTAGCATGATCACTAAAATAAATCTCTTAATTTTCTTTAGAATATTTTCATATTTAGGTTTACGTAGCCACCAAGTATTTCCATAATGATTATATTTTGCTTCTTTTGTTTTATTTTTATTCTTAGAAGATTTTACCCTTTTGTAACTTTAGGGTTTCATTATAAATTCAGATAAATTGTAATGTAATAATCAGTTTTTATCATCAACAAGAATATATGTTTTCTTATCAATGTGTTTGTTGATTTGTGTATTGAGAACGCAATTTTTCTTTCACGTTTATCGCCGAGTCTCGACCGGGACCCGCCTATGACCCAGTCAGGACATCACGGGGACCCGCTCGGGACCCTGCCAAGTCCCAATCGAGACCCTGTCGAGACTTGTCGGGGACTGGTTGGGAGTTCATTGGCACCCGGTCGGGACATCGTCGGGACCCAATTGTGACCTATTCGGGACCCCGCCTAGACCCGATTAGAACCCCACAGGGACCTGGTCGCCGGCCGAGATTTTATTAATATAATATATTAATATTTTTAAATTGTGAATAAAAAATAATTTTTATAAGTTAATATGATTGATTGAAAATATAAAAAATATTTGTAGTTTTCGGGATGCTCCAAACATCGAAAAATCTCTTCGGCTGAAAACATTTTCTTAAAGATGAAAATCATTTTACGTCCAAACAAATGGAGCATAAATGTGTTTCTTGGGCCCGTAAAGTTGATTGTAACAACCTGCGTTACATTGACTATCTGGCCATATAATTTCCCATGAAGGAGTAAAGGTGGACAACCAGAACATTGAAGCTATGCAAGCTTGGCCCAAACCAAAATCCATTATGGAGCTTTGAGGGTTTTTAGGCCTCACTGATTATTACCGCAAGTTTGTGCAGAGTTACGGGCCCATAGTGGCCCTTTGTACAGATCTTTTGAAAAAGAGAAATTGTGTGTGGAACCTAAAAGCCATAGAGGCCTTCGAAGAGTTAAAGCGGGCTATGGTTTCTACAGCCGTATTGACCTTACCGGATTTTTCCGACATTTTGATAGTAGAGACGGATGCGTCAGACTGTGGAATTGGAGTAGTCATGGGCCTTCCAAACGGCCTTGGTCCATATACTCCAAAGTAATGCTAATGATTATGGAAGAAATCAATACATGGCGACCTAAAAGTTTCAAATACAAACTGACCAAAAGAGTTTGAAATTCTTTTTGGAACAACAAAAATGGGTCTCCAAACTAGTGGGCTTTGAATACAAGATTGTGTACAAACCGGGTCCAACCAAAGCTGCAGCGTATTCCATTTCTCGACTGCCTGGTAGCCCACTTCTCTTAACTGTTTGAGAATCATTTCTTAATGGAATTTCAGTCTGTGGGATGACTTTGAAGCACCTCAACTCAACTGATCCATCCGTACTTGATGGACCTTCACTAGAAACTACAAGCCCATCCTGAAGCTACGCCACATTATAAATCACAAGGGATACTATTCTTTTAAGGGACATCACTGATCAAGCAATAGCTCCTTGGAGAATGCCATGATTCCAAACTAGCAAGCCATTTGGGAATTCTGCCTACATTCAAACATTTAGCTCAGAAATTCTATTGGGAGTCAATGAAAAGAGGAAAGAACTTAGCAACATTATTGATTCTATCCCGACTGACTTTCTCTCGAAGTTCAAAAAATCAATAAAAGTGTGCAAACTTTTATACTCACTCTATAGCACATTCGGCCACAATTAAATGTTTTTCTGGCTGCATTCTCATATTTTCTTCTTCTATCTCTATTTCTTCCTCTATTGTAAGTGAAAAGGTCCATCCTACCTGTTCCTATTTTAATTTGTTTTAAGCTTGTTTAGTTGTAGTCTTGGACTCACAAAAAAATTAAAAAAAAAACACTACATTCCATCAATCGACGGGTACAACTCCATTTCAAGCTCTTCATGGTCAATCAACTGCTATTGGTTAACTATTTAGGATACTATCAGCCAAATAAAGGGAAATTATCAGCCAAGCATCATTATCAGCATGAGTAATGATACAAGTCACCCTCCGTGTCTACCTTGTGTCAACTAAAAATGATGTGACTTTTAAAATCACCATTAGATCAAAAATCAATAATCATCGATAATAAATTTAATGGTGATTTTAAAAGCCACATAATTTTTGGTTGACACAAGGTAGACATAGAGGATGACATATAATTACTCTATCCGCATTATTTAAATTTATCTCAATCTATCTTATTAGCATGTTCATTTTAGCTTATCATCAAGTAGCTAATTAGTAGTATTAAAGAGAGCTAGGAGACGAGAGGAGGGGATTCATTTGAGAATTGTATTCAAACTTGTCTTGTGATTAGAGTAGTTCATTATCAGTAAAATTCCATTTTTATCTGTTAGAAAAAAAATATTTAACTTTTGCTGGCTTTAAACAGTTTCTTATCCCACAACATTTTTGGATCTTTCTTTAGAAACACGGCTGGCGTGGACGCGGAAGAGACCTATGGCTATATATAAAGAAAAGAAAAATGAGGACATTCGGTGTGGTTGGCATTGAGAGGCAGTACATGCCAATCATTTATTTTCAACTATGAGCCCAACTGAATCCAAAAGTTAATTCATTTGTATAATTGTTATGTTTTAATATTATGAATCCCAACCAACAACAAAAATTAACATAAGTCATCTGCATTACTGTACAAGAAGAAATCAGACAAGGAACAAAAAAAAAAAAAAAATTGGAAAAAAAAAAAAAAAAAGAGCAGAAAGCCCTGTTATGATTCATTGAACTGCTAATCTTTGGAGATGATCCAAGAAGACGTCAAAACTAACATCGTCAGTGAAAATAACATCCCCTCCCGAAAGAGAAGCATCAGAGTTATATGTAGCTGAAGGATTCAATTTTGCTAAAAGAAAACGAGCCTGCAAACACAAAAACACCTTATGTACATTAGTGCCCACTAGCTCCTTTGGACATGCAAATAAATTATCTGAAAATAAAGACTCAACCACGTCAATAAAACACATTATTGATTAAACTTTAACCCTCACAGCGAAGCACCATGTACCAAACTAAAGACTTTAGTAGTGCATCTAGTGAAACACAAACTTCATAGTTGCAGGGTCTGACACTTTAAGAAGAAACCACCTTGTTCCAGAAATATATAGTTTCTCCCCATTTTGCCACATCATCATCTTCACTTAAAAAAATTGCTCAGGAAAATAAAAGCAAAAACAGGAACTTGTTACATCTTGAAGATTAGTGAGTAGGTTCTTCCCTCAGGGCTAAAGTGCAATCCTGAATTTAGTACCATTTTTCATGAAGGTTAACCTAGAAAGGAAGGACATCTATAATGGGGAGGAAATGGGAGGGAAATATATAAATAAAATAAAAACAAACAAACAAACAAACAAACAAACAAACAAACCGACTTTTCCGAAGAATTACGGTTTGAATCGTAGTTTAAGACCTTCAAGCAATCAAGCAATCAAGCAATGGATGAAGAGTAACCTGAGAGCCATGCTGATCACAAATGACAAGGCGAGGTACTGGAAACCTTTCTTTCATTATGGCATGCGCCTCATCATGTGGAGTTTGCAGCAATTGGGCAAATGCCTGCAAGCACAGAGTTTTGAGTCTATGATTTTATCAAATTGCAAAATATTTGAAAAGATAAATGTGATCAAGATGAGCAAGCCATCAAAATCAGACTCAGGAGCAATAACTTCAATAAAACATAATTCGGAAACATGATATAGAATATCATAACAGGGATCTCATCAACATTTGACAGGGATGCTGACTATATTTCATGACATTAATGTGGGTAAGCCAACTCAAACTACAATTATCATTCACAATTCATAAAGATCAATTTACGTTAAGGGTGTTCATCCTGCCACAAAATCAACCTTGGGTCAATTTTTGACAATCCAACAACATAGATGATTTCTGTTTTAGTGAAACTGATGTCAATGGCTTCGTGCTCAATTTTAGAAGTTACTTTTCCAACAATTACTGAGCCAACCAATGATCATTTAAATTTATCTATATTTAATTTTACGTAGTTAGACAAGAATGACCATATGATTCCCAATGCCTTCCATTTTCTGAAGTCCCTAGTCCCTCCAAGTAGCAACATACACTATTTTCTCAATTGCGCTGTGAACCAGATTACTTATGGAACGCCAGTTTTTAATTCGTTCAATACTTTTCGCAGAGGTGTTTGGTGGAATGAAGACTCTTAAGGCATCCAAACTTTAGCCAAAGCTCGAGATTTCACCTATGAGCATGAGGAGAACCCTAATTCGGAGCTCTCCTCTCTTTTCTTGCTCTGTTTTTCTCTTTTTTTCTTGGTATCTTGTTTCGACTGGAAGTTCATAAACTAGTGATAATGCTACATGTCTCCCCCAAAATGGAATATGACATTGAAATCAAACTCTAAACTACAACATATTATCAGAAGTACCCTAAAACAAATCAGAAATAGAAAAGAAACATCAATTCTACACAGATGTTGAGCATCTACACATCAATCAAAATATTCAGCTCATTAACATTCTAGAGGGATGAAGTCACCATATTACGACAGCCCAGTAAATTAAATTTCCTGAAGTTTCAACTTGACTTCAATGATTCAACATTAACCAATTCCTAAGCAAGTTATGATTCACTATTGAACTTACCAAAAATATATTGATCGTCCCTATAGATCAAGACCTGTCTTTCCCTAATTTACCGGACAACATCAGCCTTAGAACAACAGTATATATATGCTGTATACATCGGTTTAACCTTTATAATCGACATCCACAAAAAATTACCTGATGTTCAGGCTGATTGTGGTATCCCGCTTTGCGCCACTGAGCTATTGTCACACCATGAAAAATAACAATAGTGAAATATGAGTCCAAAAGCAGGATCTTGTCAGCTGCAATGGAGGCCACATCAAGAAGGGCAGGTTCTGGGCCTGAATGAAATGAGTAAGAAATCAATGAAGGCTGAATCATCACAACTGAATTGGCAACGTTTTCTCGGTTCAGTATCATTCTGAAGTATGCAGTCTCGTCAGGGCTGTTGTTAAAAACCTGCAACAAACAGAATTTAATTAAGAGCTATATGACAAGATCTAAAAGATAAATATGTTAGAACTACAACTTAAGGATGCCACAAAAACATTATAAACAAATAAACTACCATATACCTGAACAAACTGAGAACGTCGCAAATGAAACATAAACTGTGGGAATATGGAAAGTCGTGGAGACAAGCTGAAAGAAGATGGACTGTCCTTATGGTAATCTCCAAGCCGAGAACATAGATTTATCAATGCTTTATCCAACCATCTTATAGGGTCAAACTCCGCCTGAATACCAATGCCATCATGTCACAAAATGGCCGACAGCAATCGTGACCATACAAGTAATAAGTCATCAGAAAGAAAACAAAATGTGCTGAACAAACTAATTGAGTGAATACAAGTTTACATCTAGAACACTAACTCACGAATAATTTTATCTTTCCAATGAATTGTGCAAAGTTACATGACAACTTGATTATGATTAATGAAGTCTTTCTACACGTCCAACAAACTGACATTGACAGTTTGTGTCATTGTATCAGGCAGCAATAACAGTGCGGTTGGTTATTCTTTGGGCCATAACAACAGCAAGCTTCAAGACATCAAAGATTTGATTCAAGAAAGTAATGCTCTTTTTCAAGAAAGGGAAAACAGAGAACTGAGGGCAAATTGCTTCTCAACATGCCAGGAAGGATAACCAAAGCCTGATGCTCTGATACCAAAATGATGCTGACAGATTTAGGGTTCAAAAAGAAAAGAAAGATCTAGGGTTTATAGAAGACAGCTGATCTGGAAAATCAGAGAGAGCTGAATCTAGGCTCTTTATTAGCACTGAAAATTCTTTACAATTGACAAAAACTGATTACAAAAGGCTGGTAATCTGTTATTTATAGTGTGTTACAGCTAATACTAGGCTATAGCATTCCTACATTATGGTTACTTAAGAAAAATGACAGTTACAACAAACCATTACAGAAAATTACAGAAATTGCCCTGCATCAAACCAGCTCAAGAAACCCATCATAAACAACCAAAACCAAAGCCTCCAACCACGCCAACGTCAGAGAGCACACAGAGACGATAGAAGATGTTGACACGCGCCGAGGAGAGGGAGAAAACAAAGGAAGAAAGAAAACTCTAGGAGAAAGAACCCAAAATTTATAGTTAGTTATTCTACAATTTGGCCTAAGAATAATTGGTTTCTTACGTGATTCTTTTCAAAATTGCATTATTTTTCAATATCTCCTTGGTGTTAATTCAAATTTTATAATCTTCATTTGTATGTAAAAAATTCTGCAGTTTGGAGTCATCATGAAAGAGAAATGGGGGGAGATATCAATATAAAGCTACATCTGATCCGATGCAGCTCAATTCTCTTGCCCCTTCTCAGAAAAGGTATGAGGCCATCTTTGCACTAAATACCACTCAGTGGTCTCCAAGACCCTGACAAAATAACGTTAGATGGGTATCTCAAATGTTTAAGGGAAAGTCTTTCCAGAACTTAACTGGCAAACTAATATTCGTGGCAGCTGTGTATTCTATTTGGAGAGAAAGAAACACTAAATCTTATGACCAACAGCCCCAACATGTTTGTGACCTAATTCGAGATATTATTTGTAGGAGTCGTGCTAGGCATCCGTCTGTGACGGACACCTAGCTTCCGTTTTGGACGAAAAAAAAAAATCAAAAATAAAAAAAATTACTTTTTTTCATTAAAAAACAGGGTTAAACTTATTCCATTCCCCATTTTATTTTTCTCCAAGGTTATGAAAAGGGATGAAATAAGCCTGAACCTGTTTTTTTGTTTCGATAAAAAAAAATATATATTTTTTTTAACAAAAAACAGGTTCAGACTTATTTCATCCTCATTTCATAACCTTGGAGAAAAATAAAATGGGGATTAGATAAGTTTAACTCTCTTTTTTAATGAAAAAAGTAATTTTTTTGATTTTTGATTTTTTTTTTTTCACTACACATGGACGCTGGGCGTCCGTCACTGTACTCTCTTTGTAGTGGTGAGTAGGGGTTAATCTTTGTATAAGTTTCCCCTCAACCTAGTTTCTTTTTGCCTTTCTTCTGGTCGGTTCTTTTCCTTATTGATATAAGACAAAACTGTTGATTCATCATCAATGATTCAGAGTGCTAATGCAGCTGAGGACGAAAATAACTATACTGTGTTTGATGAACTAGCAAATCAATAAATCTAAGAACAGTATAAAAATTGACAATATGGAGATCTGGAGACAAAGTAGTGTGGATTGCTGATAATTTATGGGAAACAGAGTATGATCTTGCAAGTAATAATCAGTGCCCCAATCACAGAAAGATCTCATTGTTGATCTAAAATCAAGACATTATTAGATGTTTCAAATAGGAAATTCACATATTATACATCATCATTAAAATATAGAACACATAAGAACCATGTACTCAATATATTACATTAATCATATCCCGAATACAAAGTACAAAAAGCCATGTAAAATATAATCATTACCTCAGTTTCCATTTTGAAAGAAACTTGTCGTGCCATAACTACAACAGCTGCTTCTTGGTCAAATCCAGCAATCAAGTCCTACAGCATATAAAGTAAAATTATATGCTTTATCCCAAAAAGAACAAGTAAATACGTCCTCCGAGGGTGAGTCAAGGCTTAAGATCAAGTTGAAAAGCATGTATATATGTGATTTGTTAAAAATTAAAAATAAAAGAGAGGAAATTTATGGAAAAAAAAAAGTTTAAGGCCCATATTTGATGGAATCTAGTAAGAATAACGACAAATGTCTAAATTTAACGAAAAAATTAGGTGCCGTTTGGTTTGTGAAATAGACTCCTAAAATGGAATGACTATTCCTTTGGAATACTCATTCTTTTATTTGGTAGAGACTTATTCCTAGGACTAGCTATTCCATAGAAATAACTATTCCTTTATGAAGAGAAATACCTATTCCTCTAAAAAATGAAAGGAATACCTATTCCTTGGATTATTGACAACATTTTTCAAAAAAAAAATTTATTGTATTTTCTTTATAGTTAAAAATAAAAAAATAAAAAAATAAAAAATAAAAAAAAAGCGTAAGTTTCAATGGGTGGCCGGCCCCCACTGTAGAACATTGGAATAGAACATAGTGGGTGGCTGCACAACCTCAATGGGTGGTCGGTCACCCACTGTAGAAGCCGGGGGTGGTGTGGTCACCCCCGATGCCATGGGGGTGGTCAAGTCCACGATGGATGGTCTTGGCCACCCCTGATGAGCATCATGGGTGGCCTCCGATTGGCATCGAGGTGACCACGACAACCCCCGAAGAACCTCGGGGGTGGTCGCAGCCACCCTAGGCATCGTTAGGGGTGGCCACAACCATTCTCGATGGCACCGAGAGTGACGGCACCACCCCCGGAGACCACTGTGGGTCCACCATGATGGTTCCTGACGGTGGTGCGGCCACCCTGGCTTCTACAATGGGTGATCGACCACCCATTGGGGTGGTGCAGCCACCCACTATAGTCCCATTCAATTTTTTATTTTTTTTTAAATAATTTGAGTTATTAAAAATAAGAAATAAAATGGATTTTTGAGTAATTTTAGTTTAATTTTCATTAGAGCATATACGTTGTTACAAAAAAAAAAAATGAATAACTATTTCATTCCACCCCCTTCTATTCCCAGTAATGACTATTCATTTTCCTAATAAAATACTCATTCCACGTATGAAACGAGGCCTTAAGAAAAATTTCACTTAACTCTCCTAAACTTCTATCACTTTTG
Organism: Betula pendula; assembly: GCA_900184695.1. Classification (NCBI taxonomy): domain Eukaryota; kingdom Viridiplantae; phylum Streptophyta; class Magnoliopsida; order Fagales; family Betulaceae; genus Betula; species Betula pendula. Next base: position 71,015 of record FXXK01001643.1, on the reverse strand, counting down.
CAATGTCTCCCTAAGGTTCAATAACTCTTAATTTGGTGTGTCAAACTTAAAAAAAATTTCAATCTCACCTCTTCTTTGAAATTCCTAAAATACCCTTATTTAAAAATAAAATTTTAATTGTAATTTAAGGGTAATTTTGTAATTTTATAAAATTTACAGAAGTATAAGGGTCATTTTATCTTTTGACCATCTAATTAACCCCAAAACCTAACAGAAAAGTGAGATTGTAAAAAATTGAAAGTTCAATATATTAAATTGAAAGTTTTTAAATTTTGGGAGGAACATTGCAAAAGTGATAGAAATTTAGGGAGATTAAGTGAAGTTTCCCCAAAAAAATAATATTTTCATTCACAACTATCAATAATCTAAAGCAAGTGAATCATTGAGCTCAAATCATCCACAACAATCAATTCTCACATCATTATCTTCAAAAAACAATCCTTGGCCAGAATTCTCAATCAGGCACAATTGAAAAGAAAAAATTGTCACTTCCGCAAATATAAAACAAATACAAACTGGTGCATAAAACTTAGGAATATAATATAATATCTCTAAATTTTCTGGCTCATAAGAATTAACATTTCACACAATTTATTCAAAAAAAATTGAATAATAAAAAAAACATTTCCACACTGATATATATGATCAATGCAAACATGAAGATTATGTCAACTCTGATTAAATCACAGCTTCTTTCTCTCCAGATGAAGTGATACACTATATTGATATATAATGAACATGCATATAAAAGAGTCCAATAGATGGGGAAAAAAAAAATAGGGATCTAGGGTGTGTTTGTTAAATGGTTAGAGAGGTTTTTGTTTTAAAATAGTAATAAGAAGTGATTGATGTGATATAAAGTAGAAAAAATGTTATAAATTTTTTGTATGGAAAAGTAAAAAAGTTTTATTTTTTAGTCAGTTTTTTATTTAAATAGTAATAAAAAAGTGAATGATATGATATAAAAAGTTGTTAAAAAATGATTAGTGGAATATTAAAAGTGGTGTTGATTTTGAGAGAAAAAAAAAAAAAAAGGAAGGGGGAAGTGTTTAGCAAACATGCCCCTAATAAGGATCTTAGGCCTTCACTATAGGCCTTCAATAGATTATGTCAATTCTTAGGCCTTCACTATAGACCAGGGCACTATATAAGGATCTAACCTTAAGTAACCCTTTTTTAGAATGGACCCACCAGAGCTTCTCTTCACTTTCTCATCTCAGTCTAGCTGAGTACAACATCCTGAAGAATGAGGCAAAGCCATCTACGTCTCAATCATGAGCTGCTCTAACAAAGCTTACATTCCACTAATTTGATCCAGCAAGACTCCTGAAATGTCTTCCTCCCAATAAGGAGAGGAATAGTTATTCTTTTCCGGTGGGAATATTAACATTGATAGAAAAGCCCTCCACATCTTTCTAGTCCCTCTTTCTCTCTCATCACTCTCTCTATGGAATGGATGAGCACCAACCAAAGCCAACTGCTTCGCCTAGTGCTCTCATATACGATGAGGTAATTGCCGGAAGGATAACTCGTGCAAGTTTGCTCATGGAGTCTTCGAGTACTGGCTCCACCCAGCTCGCTACCATAACCCATGCAAGGACGACCTGAGCAATCGCTGCCGAGTCAACTTTTTCGCTCACATGTTGGGGCAACTCTAAGTCCTGCCTTAGAAGAGTCCGAGGTCTCATGATTGAGCGAGTCCTTTGACGGGTCACCAACTCGTCAGGCCTTTGATTCGTATTTGTCCAAGGGATCGTTTGTTTCGTCGCCCACTTTGATCCTAACGTTGCTGCCGGTTTCGTCTCCATTTGACTTGCCGCCTTTGGTTTGTCGCCCACTTCGATCCTGAAGTGGACGTTACTTTTCTTTTTCTTTTTTACTTTTTCTCATAATTTGATTTGTTATGGTATTGTTTGAATGAAAATTGAGAGATTGAACCAATTTGTTGAAGTTTTATAGCAGTTACAGAATGTTCCCGGAATATGAATTATGCTTCATCACATTTAAACTATGTTCTGGCATTATGTGATATATAATTAAGTTCTCTCGTCTATGAAAGTTGAAGGTTCTGCTGGTTCGATAATTTCTCCTCCTAATTTTGTTCTACATCACCTGCAGAGAAATCGTTTGAAGTAGGTGTCGAACCACCTGAACACCCTGAACTCATTGTACTTGGTCCTTTGATATGGATTTCAGACACATGGTAAAATCCACTCCGCAATGAAGCATGCTTGAATTTTATTGTGTTGGTTATTCTTGTGTGGCATGAATTGAAAAAAATTAACAGTTTGAACTTAAAATATTACTGATATATATATTTTTTTAAAATAATTTGAAAAAAGGTCCACAAAAATGTAAATTAGAAATGTAATAAGGGTTTTATAGAAAATTTGATTACAATATCATCCTATTCACCAGCGTATTATGTTGTACCAAACAATGGAACATATATTCAGGATTCCTTTCCAATGTTACAATCAAACTAACAAATATGAATAGTTATTCTATTCCTAATAATAGTTATTCATTCCTAATAATAGCTATTCATTTTCCCAATAGAATAATTATTCCACATATCAAACGTGCCTTAAGTGTGATGCTTAGGAAAACTAGATGTGATGCCTAGGTTTGTCTCTTTCTTTTCTTCTTTCTATTTTCTTTTCAGTTTCCAGCAATTGTGTTCAAAGGAAGCACGAGGACCTTATGGGGTCAGTCTTTGGAGGCATATTAGAAATGGTTGGGGATCTTTATCCAACTTTGTTTGTTTCCTACAGGGTTGGGGATGGTTACTGCATTCGCTTTGGCATGATGTGGTGCAGAGAAGGTGCTTTTAAGTATTCGTTTTTAAAATTCTATTCCGTACCCCATAACATGGAGGCCTTAATGTCAAACTATTTGAACCACTCTAGTTCCTCAATTCATTGGAATACAAGGTTCATTAGGGCAGCCCATGATTAGGAACTAGAATCTCTTGACTCATTTCTCAAGCCAACCCGTTTGGAGAAAGGGAAGGCTGTTTTGGTTGAGGGACCGAGGCCCAACACATCTAAACCCATCACGAAAAGATGGGTCAAGGTTCAGCCCACTTTTAAGAGACCCGGTGCTCGCCTAGTGAAGGATCCGGTCGTGAACCCGGTTCGGGTGTCAGGTCTGGGGCATTTCAACGAGTTCTCGACGTCGACCTCTTCTGGTGTTTTGACCGCCGCTCCGCCTCCTTTGTCGGTTCCCATCTGCACTCCTGTGATACCGTCGAAGCTTGCCGTGATCCAGGAGAGGCCAGAGACACCGTCAGGGCTCGCCGTAGTTCCGGAGAGACCAGAGTCTCCACCATTGCTCGCCGTCAAGCCGATTCTAGTGATGAGATTGGGTTTTTCCGACGAGCCTTTGACGTCGACCTCCTTTGGTGCTTCGATCGCGGCCTTGCCTCCTCTGTCAATTCCCACTTGCACTCCTATTTCGTTGATGCTTGCCGTGGGTTCAGAAAGGCCGGAATTGGTTGTGGGTCATAGCCCGATGATGAGTTCTAATCTGTTGGGGAAGCCTCTGGTGGTGCATCTCGAGCCGGAGACTTTGGAGTCGCCTATGGGAGGGTTATCGGGAGGTTCTGTTGATGATTTTTCCCTGGGATCCCAGCACTCGACTGAGATGGTTGGGTTGGAGCTAGCTTTTGTTTATGATTTGGCAATTTTGGGTTACTCTATTGCTGCCAAAGCTATTGATTCAGTGGATCCTTTGCTCAAGCAGTCTGTTGTCCCTAGCAGTCTCTCCTTGGGTTCCCATAGCAGCCTTTGTATGGAGATGGAGTTATCTTCTGAGGATCCTCCTCCTTTGCTGTGCTGCCCAGCTAAGAAGTCTAGGGGAAAGGTTGGTGTTCAGTCTTCTGATTGAGTTCTGCAGCTAGTTAAGGTGGTCAGCCTTCTTGTGGGTCTCTCTTGTGATGGTTATGAAGGGAAACTCTCAGCTTTGTTTGAAGACATCATTGCTAGCAACTCTGGGAGGGTCTCGGGGTCTAACTCGCATGCGGGCAAGAAAGGTACGAGAGAGCTTAACAGTTTGTTTAGCTCCATTAATTATGATGCGCGTAGCGGGGGCACTTCCCGTGGTAGGAATAAGGTGAGGGATCGTAGAAGGTGTTTATGAAGCCTTCCTTGATTTCATGGAACGTTCGAGGGCTTAATGAGGTTGGCAAGCGGCTGAAAATCAGAAACCTTTTTAGACTTTGGAAGGCTGATGTTATATGTTTACAGGAAACAAAGCTGGAGTTTGTTTCTAACAGTATTGTGAGAAGTTTGTGGGGTTGCCGTTTTGCTGATTGGTGCTATCTTGCTTCTAGAGGGGCTGGTGGAGGTATTTTACTCATGTGGGATAGGAGGGTTGTGGAGAAGGTTGAGTCGTAGGTGGGGGAGTTTGTTGTTGCATGTTCTTTCAATAATGTGGCCGATGATTTCTCTTGGGCTTTTGCGGGAGTCTATGGTCCTCATATTATCATTTCTAGAAGATTTCTCTGGGAAAAGTTAGCTGGTCTCTTGAGTTGGTGGGATCTGCCTTGGTGCATAGGGGGTGACTTCAATGTCACTCGCTTTCCGATTGAAAGATCGGGGGAAGCTCGCTTTTGTCCAGCTATGTTAGAGTTTTCAGACTTTGTTTCTGAGCTTGGCCTCATGGACCTTCTCCTTATAAGGGGGACACGTACATGGTCCAACTCTGTCTCTTGGTCCCGCATTGATAGATTTCTTGTTTCCCCGGATTGAGAAGCCAAGTATCCTGGTCTTTTCCAGAAGAGGCTGAATAGACTATGTTATGATCATTTTCCTATTCTTCTTGATTGTGGAGGTATTAAAGGGGGCGCTAGACCGTTCAAGTTCGAAAATATGTGGTTAAAGGCTGATGGGTTTGTGGATAAGGTGAGGCTTTGGTGTTCGTCTTATTCCTTCATTGGTACTCCTAGTTTCGTTCTTGCTCAGAAGCTTAAAGCGTTGAAGGCTGATTTGAAGAAGTGGAACGAGCAAGTCTTTGGTAATGTGGAGTTTCGTAAGAAAGCTCTCTTGGAAGAATTGAATGCTCTTGATTGCTTGGAGGAAGAGCGTGGGTTAGATCCCGAAGAGAAATTGCGAAAATATGTGGTTTCTTGTGAGCTAGATCAAGCTATTCTTCAGGAGGAGATTAGTTGGAGGCAAAAGTCAAGGGTTCTTTGGCTTAAGGAAGGAGACAAATGCACTAAATTCTTTCATCGAGTGGCCAATTCGAATAAGAGGCATAATTCCATTGAATCTCTCTCGATTAACGGCTCAGTTTCTTCGGACCAACCAACCATCAGGCATTCTGTTGTTCAGTTCTACGAGTCTTTATTTACAGAATCTCACAGCTGGCGGCCTAGGTTGGACGAGTTGGATTTCGACTCTATAGACGCGGCAAAGGCTTCTTCTCTAGAGACTCCTTTTGAGGAAAGGGAGGTTTTGATGGTGGTGAAGGGCATGAACAGAGATAAGGCCCCAGGTCCTGATGGTTTTTCCATGGTTTTCTTCCAAGACTGCTGGGATGTGATTAAATCTGACATCATGGGGGTTCTTCATGAATTCCATGCTCATAGCAAGTTTGTTAAGAGTCTCAATGCACCGTTCATTGCTTTAATCCCGAAGAAATCTGGGGCCGTTGATCTTAAGGATTTTCGGCCTATCAGCCTGGTAAGTGGAGTCTACAAGATCATTGCCAAAGTCCTAGCCAACAAACTCAGAAGGGTTGTGGATAAGATTATCTCGAAACCCCAAAATGCCTTTGTGAAAGGTAGGCAAATCCTTGACTCAGTCCTTCTTGCTAATGAATGTGTAGATAGCCGCATCAATTCTGGCATTCCAGGGGTGATTTGCAAACTGGATATTGAAAAGGCCTATGATCATGTGAACTGGGAGTTTCTTTTGTACATGTTGAGAAGGTGTGGTTTTGGGGAGAAATGGTGTTCTTGGATTTCTCACTGCATCTCTTCAGTCTGCTTCTCTGTCTTGGTGAATGGCACTCCGGCTGGTTTTTTCAGTAGCTCTCGAGGTTTGAGGCAGGGTGATCCTCTATCTCCTCTCCTGTTTGTTATTGTTATGGAAGCGCTCAGTAAAATGCTCACTATTACTGTCAACAGAGGTCTTATTTCAGGCTTCTCAGTCAGTTCCAGGCTCTCCGAGGCGGTTAATATTTCTCACTTATTGTTTGCAGATGACACCTTGGTCTTATGTGGGGCTAACCCTGACCACCTTCGCTATCTTCATGTGTTATTCCTTTGCTTTGAGGCTGTCTCTGGTTTAAAGGTTAATATGGCTAAGTCAGTTTTGGTTCCTGTGGGTAATGTTGTAGATGTGGAGGGTTTGGCTAACATCTTGGGCTGCAGGAGTTCCTCTTTGCCTCTAAATTACCTTGGTCTTCCGCTCGGGGCCTGCTTTAAGGCCAAGCCTATTTGGAATGGGGTTGTTGAGAAGATTGAGCGTCGATTAGCTAGTTGGAAACTGATGTATTTATCTAAAGGGGGTAGAATTACCCTTATAAAGAGCACTTTCTACAATTTACCTACTTACCTGTTGTCTTTGTTCCTCATCCCTACCAGTGTTGCCAATCATATTGAGAAGCTTTACCGTGACTTCTTATGGGGTGGTTTAGGTGATGAATTCAAATTTCACTTGGTTAATTGGTCTAAGGTTTGCTTTCCTATTTCTGAGGGAGGGTTGGGGATTCGGAACTTGAGGACCTTCAACAAAGCCCTTTTAGAGAAGTGGTTGTGGCGCTATGCGCATGAGAGAGAGGCTTGGTGGAGAATTGTTGTGGATGCTAAATTTGGTAGTAAGGAGGGTGGGTGGTGCTCTCTTGCTCCCACTGGGCCGCATGGTGTGGGGTTATGGAAGAATATTAGGAGGGGGTAGAGTTTGCTCTATAGTCACACCAGATTTGAGTTGGGAGATGAGACCAAGATTAGATTTTGGGATGATGTGTGGTGCGGAGATTTGCCCCTCAAAGTGGCCTTCCCGGTCTTATTTGATATAGCTTGTGAGAAGAATGCTTTTGTGGCTGATCACATGGACCTTTCTAGTGGCTCCGTTCAATGGGATGTAAGCTTCATTCGTGCGGCTCATGATTGGGAGTTGGACACCGTGGCTTCTTTCTTCACTCTTTTATACTCTCGTGGGAGAAGGGAGGGGGAAGACAAGCTTTGGTGGATTCCCTCCCGGAAGGGGAAGTTTGATGTTAGATCCTTTTATAGGATTCTTGCTTGTAATGATGTTCGTCCCTTTCCTTGAAAAAAGTATTTGGAGGACCAAAGCTCTTGTAAAAGTGGCTTTTTTTGTTTAGGCGGCGGCTCTTAGGAAGATTCTTATTATGGACAACCTTAGAAGAAGACATGTCATCGTGATTAACAGATGTTGTATGTGTAAAAGGCATGGGGAGTCTGTAGACCATCTGCTTCTTCATTGTGAGGTTGTTGATGCTTTATGGAATTCCATTTTTAGCCGTTTAGGGTTATCTTGGGTTATGTCTCTTCGAGTAATTGATTTGTTCGTCTGCTGGAGGACTGGTGGTCGCTCCCAGAATGCTGTTGTGTGGAAAATGGTGCCTTCTTGCCTCATGTGGTGTCTTTGGAGGGAACGAAATGATCATAATTTCGAGGACCAAGAAATATCGACTGAGGAGTTCAAGTCCTTCTTTTTTCACTCTCTTTATTCTTGGTCAGCTGCTTATCTAGCTCCTTTAGAGATAAGCTTTAATGATTTTCTTGTACATTTCTCTTCCACTTTTTAAGTGGTCATTTTGTGTACTTCTTGTGTATCAGGGCTGCGTTTTTTGCGCTTTTAATATATTTCCTCTTATTTATCAAAAAAAAAATATATATTCATTCAAGAGAAGCAATATGTCGTGGACACAATCTAGTAGCCACGGTTTGAAATGAAGAGCTATTATAATATGTTATAGCCAGGTGAGCATAGTTCATTCCCTTGGAAAAGTATTTGGAAAGTTTAGCCCTCTCCTCGCATTGCTTTCTTTTTATGGACAGCACGAATGGGTAGAATCCTCACGGCGGATAACCTTAGAAGGCAAGGTTTCCATCTAGCTAACTAGTGTTGCCTTTGTAAAAAGAATAAAGAAAGTATTAATCATCTTCTCATCTACTGCGAGTATACTGCTGATCTCTGACACTAAGTTCTTAACATTTTCGAGGTTTCTTGGGTCACACCTAGTAACATCCTAGAACTTCTTCGTTGCTGGAAATTTCAAAGGCAGAGACACCCCAAACAGGCAACCTGGAAAGTTATTCTTGCTCTCTTAATGTGTAACATTTAGAGAGAAAAGAATCAACATCTCTTTGAGGATAGCGAGTCCAATGTGCTTTTTCAAAAATCCTAATTTCTAAGATCTCTTTTGGATTGGGTTTTTGTAAGTATTCCTAATTTTGACTCAGAGAATTCGGTAGATTTGATTTGCTTTTTAGATTGTAGTAGCCTTTACGGTATTAGGCTCTCTCGTATACTTTTCGTGTACGAAGGCTTCGCCCTTTAATTTTATTGTTCATCAAAAAAAAAGTAAAAGTTTCTAGCAATTACGTTTTTTTTGGTTTTTTTTTTTTAAGTAATTTCAAATTTTATTTAAAAATAAGCGAAAGGCGCCCCTAAGTACACAGAGAGTATACAAAAAGAACACTATGAAAGCAAAAACAAAAAAAAAAAGCAAAAACCCGCAAAAACCTAAAACAACACCCACAATGAAACCCCCACCCTTACCTTTGAGACCCACCACAACTACAAGAAAACACTCCAAAAAGAACCCGCAAAACACTAAAACCCACAAAACACCAAAAACCCAAAACCCACATGCTAAACAATATGAGCCTAGCCTTTCCCACTCCTAGAGGACGCACATGTAGATTCATAATTAATGGAGCATTCTAAGTTTCGAAGCTCCTTTTACCTTTGGAGCAAGCACCCTTACCCTCCTGCACATGATTTTCTAACTCTTCAATGGCTTTCAGGAGAGCAACAGTCTAATCCTCATTCTCCTCACACGAAAGCCCCACCACCGAACCAATATCCTTAACACAAAAAAGAGCCCAATCCAAGGGAGTAACGGGAGAAAAAATACCCAAGAGAGGTTGGAAAATCCCATCCTCCCCATCATCCCTCCCAACCAGCATCGACGACAAGACCATATTTGACGGAGAATATTGTTCATCCGGCAATTTCTGGGAGCAACCCAAACCCAGCTCAGGCGAAAACCTAAGGGCCCCAGCATAGGAACTTGGGTTGAGAAACCCACGCGTTAGAAAACCCTTCACCGAAGAGGGTTTCCTGACATCAACACTCGCAATCTCAGATTCGTGGGCAGCCTCCACGGGAGTCTGGCTTGCACTCTTGACTTTCAGACCAAAAACCAAGGATTCATCAACCGGGGCACTGTTCTCCGACACAGCTTCGGCGATCAAGCTAACATCCATCTTCAGTAATCTGCTATTCTTGGACTTCTGATGATAAAATTTCAAAAGCTTGGGCTTGCACTAACTCGGTGAACCTCTCCATCAAGCCGAAACCCTTTTGCCTCGGCGTACACTTTGGGCCCAAGACCTACCGACTCACATAGCTCCGACAAAATCAGACTGAGAACATCGGCGTGTTCTCAGCTCCGACATAGCTTTGAACTATTCGGAGCAACCCCATCGTACCAAAACACACAAGTCATGATTTCCGACTCAACCACCTCTTCTAGTGACACGCACGTAGACCCAACAAATAGCAGAATATCCTTCAGAGAAGGCATCCGTGGGTCATCTCTCTCCAACCCGGAGAAGGACCCAAGATCCCTTTCTGACCCAGGGAAAAAGCCCTCATCTTTTTCAAGCTTTCCACTCTGCAACCCTAGGCCTTCGTCTGCAGCGCCAAATAGGCAGGATTCCAGCCCTCGATCAGACCACCTCTAATCCATCACCCCTACTGTGACAGAGGAGTCCTTACCCAACAGATCCCCACTAGCCACCTTGGGTCCCTTCTCTGAGGCAAACAAGCACTCTTCCATCCTCACCACCTTCGCAAACGATGATCTATGCCCACGCTTCTCTGCCGAAGAGGAACCTCCATGCGGCAGACGTATCACTCCAACGGTGATGTCAATCGTGGCATCAAAGAACGCCTCCACCTTACTTAACTCAGCAGTGAATCAACTCCATCCCTACCTACTCGACCCTCAGGATCAAGATAAGCCCTCTCTGGCCACCCACCACATACACCGCAACCTCCAAGTACCGGCCAAAACTGTTACAATCTCTCCAGGCAATAGAAACCTTCGAACCCTCATGGAAAGATTTTATAAAGTCCCTTGTATCAGAACTTCTTCCCAGCTCTTCCAATGTCGATTTTAACCGGATAGAACATAGTTTGCTTAGCCTCATAACGCAAGAAAAGCCCCTTCTTCTTTCCTCTACTCGGAGCACCGTAAAGCCTTCCACCACCGCAAAATGGAAGGATTTAGCCTCCACGAAGAACTGATTCTCCATCTACGAGGATACACTTGCGACCAAAAGCAACTTACCTTTGCCTAGACAAACCCAAAATCACGAGCCTACACTACTAGTGGCGTAAACCACCAAAATCCACCCCAGACATCAACGAAGTCTACATCTCAAGCCACAAAACGATGACCCAATGCTGAATCCTAGCAGTATGCATCTACACGCGCCACAGCTAGGACAAAGAAGAAACCTTTCTTGAACTTTTTGCTGAGCTCAAAGAGTCTTCTTAATGTTGGGATGCCTATGATCAATAATGGACAGAAGCAACAATAAAGCAACAAACTGTGAATTGTTAATGTATAAGCAAAAATAATAGCTCAAGGAGAATATGCATTCCAGCAATTGTGTTTTGAATTTGAACCAATTTTAGAACTGATTTTTCATACATTATTTCTTTAGAGTTCAATTCCAAAGAACCTCAGATCACCCAACCCATCAAATAGCTCATAAATGACCCCAAAATACCAAAATAGCCTTCTTGGATTACCGCACACAGCCCAGGAACAGCAACTTAGAACGTGAGTTTTCCCCATTCTTTTGCCTTCAAACTAAATCCCACTCCTTACCCCAATTGAAACCCTCATTCTCTAATATTTCCAGCCCTTTTCACTAGAAAACCCTAATCAAACAACCTTACAATAGCCTACTTTCCTACCAAAATCTTAGCCATAGCTTTGCCTAAACCCTAAAACAAGTTGCTGCCCAGATTATCCTACATCAGATTTGGTATCACGTCTTTTGTTCTACATCAATTTTGGTATCAAAGCTTATCTCCTACATCATAATGCTTTGGTCAAATACATTAGATTATGATTTAGTAGCAGCCTATCAATAACACCATTTTTGCCACAGTGGCATTTACTGCCACATAGTATCCAATTTTTATATAACTCATGCCACATTTTTTCCAACAGCATGATATACACCCTACAAATAGAACACTATGCCTCCACCTGTCCATTCCATGGATATGAATCGGTAAACAACATCAAGGAAAAAGATGCCTTGTGTCATGCATCATTACTACCTATTACTTTCTAGGTCCACATCACTACTATGGAAACATGGAACCAATAGCTTCTCTACTCATGAACAGAAACCTACAAAACAAGATTACATAATGTATCATATACAAGCAGACAGTAATGCTTGCCTGTATGCTTCCCGGTCCAGCAACCCATCTTCTTGAAAGGGTCGTGACACGAAGCCTCATTTGACCACTGTTATGCTGATAACTGGAGCAAAATATCTGTTATGAGTAAAAACAGTACCCATCTATGCTAGGCACAACAAATAACTACTCAAGAAAGGATAAGCTTGGAGTTCATACTAGGTTAAAAATTGGAAGTAAAATTGATTGCTTGTGGATTGAATAGTAGCATCTGCGCTTTCCTTCTTTACAATTTCAAAAATAAGACACAGAGATGTGGCTTTGTCAAGGCCACACATTTTCCACGCAGTAGTACTCCCCTGACCAACAACAGTGTCAGAGCACAAAGGACCTTTCTGCACAAAGTGGCCAACAAATTAAAATCTAAAATGCAACTGGCGGAAAGAGAAACCACTGAATAGCTCTTTAAATTATACCTTTTCAAGAGATGCACAAGGACCAATAATGCCCTGAACTTTGATATCCTTTGAGCAGTTTATCTCAAATATACCACTGCATAGAATATAAAGAAACAAAATGACCCCTCCAGACCAAATAATCATATTAAGGAAGACACAGAACGTATGAACAGCTCTATCAAGCAAACACAAATTAGTATGATAGTTATGCACCATTCTTCTAATGATCACTGTATTATATCTTACGGAATAAACATCAAATAGCATGAGGACTGAAAGCAATATAGCAATACCAATCAACCAATACACAATGGTAGCATGAAGGAATAATTCAAAACTACAGCCCACCACATGTTTAACAGAAGACCAAAATTATTGTGTCTCATCAGTCTGGCAAAAAATATTGGTTTGGTCACATGTTGGCAATACCAAAATAAATTGCAGATATCAGGCAATATATATACCTTGAACAAATGTATTCTTATAGATAAGGTATGATTTCGACGTGCAAAATAATACAAGGCCATAGCACTTGCTGATATGAGAAACAAAGCAATCAAATATGGTCAACGTTCATTGCAATAAAATAACAGAAATACACAAAGTGACCAAATTATAATGTCCAACAATTCTCATCTTATAATGATAAATAATTATGTTGACACTAATAATTAATTTTAGGATGAAAGATGGACAAGCAACCAAAAAAGTATTTGACATCGAAGCTGACCCACTATGTAAATTTTAAGACTCCAGAAAATAATTTGCAGCATGTCATTTGACCAAGCAATACTTAAATGAATTAAAAAAACCCTTACTTTGATGATAGATCAAGATCATAGTCCCCCGTCTGGAAAACGTGTCTCAGTGATTCCTTGAATACTGAATGGCCAAAACTTTCTGCAAGCACAACAAGCCCTCCAGTTCTTTCGACTGCAATTTTGAGTTCAGCAACCCCCACCTGGAAGAAAGATTGTCACGCGGAAAGAACACTAATATAATTGTAAAGCATAATAACTATGCACAAAAGTTAAGACCCAGCGAAGGGGTTGCATATGCGCATTACACCACAATTGAAGGAATTGAAGCTAAGATACCATTGAGATACCAATTTTTTTTTATGAGTCAAATTTTATTAAAAACAAAAGGCGCTCCAAAGTACACACGCAGTATACAATAGGAAACACCTAGAAAGAACAAGCAAAAGAAAAACCCCAACTACCGAAACATCAAACAACCCTCAAACCCAAACCCACACAAAGTTCTTTTAGCAAGCGTGAGCCTTGCCTTTCCTACGCCTACAGGAAGCGCCTACCGAATCATAATCAATGGAACATTCTAAATTTAAAAGCTCCCTTCTGTCTTTGGAATAAGAGGATGCCCCTTTAACCTCTCGAAGATTATCCTCACCAATGGCTATTAGCAGAGCCACTGTTTGATCCTCATTACCGAAAACCCCCACCACAAGACAAATATTCTTAACACTAAAAAGATCCCAATCCAAGGGCGTGATGGGGGAACAAGCATCCCTCACAACCAGAGCGGACGATGAGACTCCAACCGACATATCTAGCATAGGCTGAGGATCTACTGGCACTGCGGAGGGGCTCGGCTTGAGAAACCCCCGCCCAAGAAAGCCCCTCGCCAGAGGAGATTTATGAACATCATCCCTTATAGTGGCTGCAATATTAATAGATGGCTCCGGCAGCACAACAATAGGCAAAACTGGCATAGCAGTGAACATCGACACTGCCTCCGCGATCAGCCTATCATCCATTTTCGTAAACCTGCTATCCTTAGTTTTTTGGTTATAGCACTTCACTGACTGAACAACGAAGCAAGGCCCAGATTGCCAGGCTTCAAGGCTCACCGAAACTTGAGCCATAGTCTCTAACGAAGGGAGAACTAGAGGAGGCCCACCCATTGCCAGAACCTGAGGAGAACCACCGGCTGTATCTGACCTCATCGGAGAAGCCCCAAGCTGCCAACCGTCAGAACTTTCGGGAACCAGCTTAGAAACGGGCTTCGATGATGACACTAGAAAAGCAAAGAACTGGGCTGCTCCCATCGCCGGAGTCGTGACAAACCCACCAGAAGAACCAGCTAACCCCGACGACGGCGACGCCTCTACTGCCAACGAGTTGGGCTGCTTCCTCTACCCTGCACCTGTACTCGGGCCTCCACGACTCATCGAAGAGTCCAAACGCAGGTCCTGGCCTTCCTACAAAACCCTCTTAGGCAAGAGCTTCTTATAGGCCATAAGCTTGGGAGGATGAAGCCCGACACCTAGCCCAAGACCACCCTAACCCGAGACGGAGCCCACTGTAGGCCTAAGACGCATGTCAAAGCCGGCTTGGGCAATGGGCTTGCACATCACCAAATGACCAAGCCCAGCCCGCATATGAAAACCTTTCTTACAAAGGTTGAAAGGATTAGTGCCAGATTTGGGCTTCTGGCCCATCCCAAAGAACTTCAGCCCTTCAATCACACGCCCAAGAGCCCGGTCAACATCCCATTTGATCTACTTAAGCTGACCCTTCCACAAACATAGATTCTCAAAGACTTGCACAGACGTCTGAGACACGAGATGAAAAACCAGCCAAGCCTCGATTAGTGAGACCTCGATCTCTGGGTCCATCCTCTTCAGATTGGTTCTTAACTAGCAGACCAAGAGAAGTCTTCTCCAGAATGAAGCAGTTAATCGCCGGACACACCACCCCACCTTGGAATCCTCTGAAGCATCAAAATGGGAAAAAACTGCACCACGCAGAAGCCCACTGCCAAACGCATCAGAGCACTTCTTGACCACCAGAGCCCCAAGGTGAACACCTCCGCGAACGACGGTGGATCCCTAACTGCGATAGACCTTATCCCACTGAGATACCATATTTAATCCCAGATGGTAATTACTTGACTGAATCTCTGGCAAGGCCGCAAGCCCTACACCCAATTCAATGTGGGTGGGGCAGGGGATGTTTAAATAAGTCCCCAAGAAAAAGGTTTGCAACATGTTCAATATAGGAATTGGGGTTCCTTAAGTCCTAATGTACCATAAATCCTATTCCACCATAGAGGGAGACACTAGAACATTAATTTTATCCAAACCTCTCATGAACAGAATAGGATACCAACAAATGAAGCTTGAAACCTCATGTTGGGCCTATCTTATATGGAACACGTGGTCTAACAGACCTATCAACATAGTTTCTCACAACTCAAGACATTAGATAAGACCTATCACATATTCTCCCAAGCCATCTTCATTTGACAAAGCTTTGCACTCAGCTTTCTCTTGTTCCCCTTTCTCACCGACTAATTTTCCTAGAAGCATTAGAATTTGGGGAACAGGTCTGGCCATTAACAACATGCTCCTGGCATGAATTTGGAACATCAAACACATTTATACTACCACAGGGCTGAACACTATCCCTATCTTTCCCAAGATCAATTCTTCCTCCTGAATAGGAGATTTGCAATCACGTTCTTCCATTTTATATTGGAAACTTGTTTCAAGTTGTGTATCAGAGGATGCTCCTTTTCAACTTGTGTTGGTAGTTTGTACCCCAAATCTAGAGACAATGTCTTTGGAATTTTCTTGTCTCTATAAAATTCTAGCAAAAATAGCAACCCTCATTGTGCTAGTCGGACCAGCCAAGTCCAAGTTAATTAACACATAAGCACCATCTAACATTTCAATACAAAATTAATATTTTCGAAAATATACCTACAGGGGTGGACATGTGCACATCAGTAGGTTTGAAATCCAGATATAATACGTATTTACATAACTACAAAAAACAGGTATACTTCACAATACATCTAAAACACATACACATTAGGGGTCATTTACTCACACCTCAAGACAAATCCAATGTCCACTGAATCCAAGTTGCCAATGCTTTAAAGAAAGCCCGCATACCAATATAAAATAAGAGAGAGCATTTAACCCAACCAAATCCAAATTGAGAGCCAATTATTAGTGATCAGCCAAGAGACAATTTTGAGCATCAAAAATATAAGGACAAGACAAAACAGTAAAAAAAAAAAGCAAACAAACAAAAAGTAAGTAACCGAATTTCAATAAAGCACAACGTGGCGCAACACAAATACACAGAAAGTATACAAGAGAGAAACAAATTAAGAACCAAGAAAAAGATAATAGATCAACAAAATCAAGAACACTGGAAATATGAAAATGACAATAGGCAGTCCAATGGTAAAGGGTTTGAAGAAAATGTCTTTAATTCCGGTACCGTCCTCTCACAATCTTCAAAAATCTAATTATTGTGTTCTATCCAGATACAGCACATTTAGAAAGATAGAATCATCTTCCACATTTCTAAGCTATGACGTCTCCAAAACTGCCCTCTCTAACAAGCCAAGAGATACACCAGTGTGGCATTACCCGCTCTATCCCAAAAAGACCGAAAATAGAGTTCCATAAGACACTACTAAAGGAAGCAAACTATCATAGTGGTAGATTGGTGTTGCATATGTAAGAAGATTGGGGAAACCGTTGATCATCTTTTGCTCCACTGGGAGCTTTTCTTTTTAAGGCCAAATCTATTTGGGATGACGTTACTAAGAAAATAGAGTGTTTGCCTGGTTGAAAGTGGTTGTATTTGTCTAAGGGCGGTAGGATTACCTTGATTAAGAGTATTTTATATTTTGTGCCTCTTTTCCCCTCCCCGTGGGCATTGCTAATCGCATAGAGAAGTTACAACAGGACTTTCTATGGGGTGGTATTAATGAAGAGTTCAAATTTTACCTAGTTGGTTAGTCCAAGATTGTACTCCAATTTATGAAGGGGAGAGTGTGGGGTCTGAAATTTACTACTGTTTAACTGAACTCTTTTGGAAAAGTGGTTATGGCGTATGCTTATGTGAAAGAGACTTTGTGGAGATTGGTAGTGGATGTTAAATATGGCACTTTGTGGGGTGGATGGTGTTCTAATGTTGTTAACAGGTTTTTTATGGTGTTGGTCTTTGGAAAAATATTAGGAAGGGTTGGAAGAAATTTTCTAGATTTACTAGATTGGTGCGATTCTAAGCTAAGATTTTGGCATGATATCTGATGTGCGGATTAGGATCTAAAGGTAGCTTTCCCAGAGGTATTCAGTATTGCTCGCTTTAGAGATGCTTCCGTGACAAATCATTCATTGTTTTTTAATGACTCCCTTTAGTGAAACGTTAATTTTATTAGAGCGGCCCATGACTGGGAGGTGGACTTCTTTGTTTCGTTTTTCAACCTGTTGTATTCCATCAAAATGAGTCGGGGTGGTGAATACAAGCTTTGTTGGGTCCGTTTCAAGAGAGGGGTGTTTGAAGTCAGATCATTCTATAATGCCTTACTTCCTCATGACAGCACTCCTTTCCCATGGAAGAGTATTTGACGAAATAAGGCTCCTTTGATAGTGACTTTTTTTGCTTGAACGACCGCTTTAGGGAAGATCCTCACTATGGATACCTTCTACATTGTCAACATTACCAACAGAAACCAATTCTAACTTGGCCAAATTACTCTTCAAACGGGAGACAACTTTGAATCACAAAAACAACCATCACAAATAACGAAGGTGACCTAGATTTGCCTCACAAAAAAATCAAAGTGTCATTCGCAAACAGAAAGTGTAACGACCCAGAGAAAAGCGCTAGCCACATCTGCACTATCACCCCAAAAGGACTAGTCAATTTTTGGAGTTTCCTTAAAATCACTTATAAAGCCCAGATTCACCTAGTAACTAGGCGATGTGGAACTCAGCACTTATGATTCTCTTTATAAATCACCCACTCTATGTGGGCTATTTTTCTTCTTCCCAATATGGGACCGGGGTGTTACAAACTCCCCCTCTTAAACTCCTGACGTCCTCGTCAGAGCTACGCCATGTAGTGTTTCGATTCCACATGGCCTAGCGTTACTAGGTGGCTCTGATACCATTTATAGCGACCCAGAGAAAATCGTTAACCACATCTGAACTATCACCCCAAAAGGACTAGTCAATTTTTGGAGTTTCCCTAGAATCACTTATAAAGCCCAGTTTCACCTAGTAACTAGGCGATGTGGGACTCAACACTCATGATTCTCTTTATAAATCACCCACTCTATGTGGGCTATTTCTCTTCTTCCCAATATGGGACCAGGGTGTTACAGAAAGATATTTAAGCACATCAATACTTTCGGACCCCATAGAAAAACTTGATAAAAAAATCCATTCACTGTAATAGAGAGGATCTTACTTAAGGCCCCCAAAACAATGACAAAAAGCAAAAGAGACAAAGGGTCCCCCGTCTCAAGCCACAAGCTATTAAAAAAAACAATGGGAATGTTGTTCATGAAAAAAGAAAAACTCACCCAAAAAATACAATGAGAAATCCAACCACACCATTTCTCCCCAAAACTACACCTCCTCAACATATAAAACAAAATCATAGGCCTTTTCTATATCCAATCTACAAAAGCATACTCAGCTCCCCAAATCTAATTCTACTATCAAAGCATTCATTAACAATGAGAATAGAATCTAGAATCTATCTTCCTAGACAAATACATTCTGTGGCTTGGAAATGTTCTTCTCCAAGACCGTTCTCAACCTATTAGCTAATACGTTGGCAACTATTTTGTAAACTCTACTCACAAGACTAATAGATCGAAAATGATCATTGACATTTCTAAAGGAAGCTACAGTAAACTCCTCAACATAGTTCAATTTTTTCAGCCACCCTCTTAACCCACATAACCCTAATCCTACTAGAAAACCCTCTAGAATCTAAACAACACTAATCCATGTATTGACAACCCCACATACTATACACAATAAAACAAGACAAATGCTCCAATTTAGTTTCCTGAAAACAAACATCTGCCTTTCACTCTCTGAGTAAATTACAAACCCTTAGGCCCTTATCCACCTCATTCAACCCTCTCACATTCCAAGATAACAATTTAGGCTTCTTAAAAAACCGAAAAAAACTCTTCCCATTAGCTGTGCCCCGGCTAGAACTTCCACTTTCAGAATCATAATTAATAGAAGAAGCCCATCTTTTTATTTCACTTCTACCTCTATTGACTAGTTTGGAATTGGATGCCAACTCTTGATAGCACCTTGCTTCGATGGCTGCAAAAAAGTTCATGAGCTCCTCTTCAAACCCTTCACATGAAAGCCCCACATGATGACAAAAACCCATCAATTTCTGTAAAACCCAATATGGTGTTGCTGGTCCAGAGCATTCAGGTTCTTCACTACAACAAGGGGACAAGAATTCAAGGGATCACAGAAAAAAGGCTCCTCCCAGTAAAATTCCAAATCCTGGTGTGGCAATGCCTCATCTTCACACTGACCATTCTCTTCTACACAACCCATATCAGACCCAGCAATGACTCTTCCCTCTCAGAAAAAGAAGGCAAAAAGGAAGGATCAAAGCCAAGAGACCCGTTTACCCCTTGTCCAAACAGAGATTTTAGAAATTGCCTCAGCGCCTGAGTGACCCAGAGTTGATACAATACGTAGATCCTGCACCATAGCACTCGCTTCATAAGCCCTACCGCCATTGCCCACTAGCTCAGTGTCGACAACAATATCAGCACTAAGACCTACATGCCTAATGAAGCCAAGCACCCTCCAATGGAATCAATATCCTGAAGCCCAGAGCAAGAAACAACCACTGCTGCCTCATTGCCGACAAAATCAAAGATTGGTTGTTGAGGGAGAGGCTGCAATGACTCAGGGAGTTCCGGCAAAGCTACCAATGCAGCAACGGGTTAAACCCAATGGACACTGGAGCTCGCACCCACACCTGAGACCGAAGACGATGCCCCAGCACACTTCCGCACTCTCCATATGAGAGTAGGTTTGGATCTAGGTCGAAATTGTCGTTTAGCCCGTGACCTCTTAAGACAAAGCGAGCCTACACCTTTAGCTGGGCCAAGAATGTTGGATCTGAAACTTGTGTACAATAGAATGAGCCCTCTCAACTAGCTTGCGTCCCCACTCATCTACTACAGCACTCTCAAGGCCAAGAAGACCTTGGCCCAAATCTAATATGACAACTAAACAGTCCACTACCCTTTTTTATGAAACCAATAGGTTCGTATGGGTGCGTACATCCACATTTTCACCCAAGTCACCCCTCCCATCCTGTGAGCAGCCTGCACCGGATAGATTTCGAGGATCCTCTGAGCAAAACCCAAAGGCTCCCATACCACAGGCACCCCGTGCCACCAGTTTTCTTGCATCGGGAGTATCAAAAGTCCCCCTACGCTTTGTGGAGATTGTCAGAGTCTGCCCGGACCCCACTAGCGCCTCCACGCACATCTCCACACCATTCATCATGTAAAAAGGCACCCATATACACTCTATGCTACAGCCCCAATATTTTACACCAATAATACATTGCCAGAAATGATTCCATTCTTGATTTTTCCACAACCATTTTCCAAGCAGTACATGGTTGATACTCAATTTTCTCACCCGCAGCCCTCAATGATAAAAGGGGGAAAATTCAAATTTCAATCAACAAAATGATATCTAAGTAAGGCAAGGATGGCCGCAACCACCCCTCTCCCCCACTATGGGTCGCCACACAACCACTCTCTTTTTTTAATTTTTTTCATATAAGTAGTTTTCTCTACATCTATTTGTACTTTCTTAGAATAAGCAAGTATACTCCACCAAAAACATTTTCTCAAATGTGGATCCCACCTAAAAGCAATTCTCACCGACCCAAAATGCATTGCACATTTATATCACATCAAAACACTAAATCAAACAAAAAAAAATTATGAATAATAACTTATTGAAGAAGAAGAAAAATTCATGTACACGAAAAGTATACAAGAGAAACAACGATATTGGGGTCGAAAATCAAAAAAATTCAACAAAATCTTTAGAGGAAGAGAAATTAGGAACAAAAGTTACAACCCAATCTAAATGGGAACTTAAGGAGGCTTTTCGCTGTACCACATTACACTCCATACAAAAAAACTTACCCAATAACACCAACAAACTTAGCCTAAATTTCTCACATAGTCCATCCCATAGAAAATCTCATTTCAACTTCTCCAATCTATTTGGTACATGTGCGGAAAGAGTAAATAACCAAAGGAATTAGTTGGTAGACAAGAAAATGACTCCTAATAAGAGCAACCTTGTTCCCCTTCAGGAAACATAATTTCTTCCACCCCACTAGTCATTTCTCTATTCTTTCTATAGCTGAATTTCATACTACAGAGGCCTCAAAAGAAGAACCCAAAGGTAAACCAAGATAGTCTATAGATAAAGAACCCACTTTACAACACAAGATGCATCAATTCCTCAACATCATCCCCACCTGAATCTAGATAGCATCCCCCTCTCAACTAAACTCTCTCCCACATTCTACTAAACATCTCCATACGAAGGATGAACAACAAAGGTAAAAGCAGACCCCTTCTTTCAGCCCTCTAGAACTATTGAAGAAACTAAAGGGTTTGCAATTAATCAAAACAGAAAATTTAACAATAAAATGCAAGAAACAGTTCGACTATTTCAACTGTCTCCAAACCCAAATCTATCAAGCAGGTAAATAGCACTGTCTCAACCAACATAATTATAGGCCTCTCAATATAAAGCTTACAAATTAAACCAGCAATTCTCCTTATCTTTCTATCTAAACATTTGTTGGCAATAAGAGTTCTAATCTAGGATTTGTCTCCCCCTCAACAGAAGCATAATGCCAGTTTGACACTAGTTTAGACAACACCGTCTTCAATCTATTAACCAGAACTTTTGATAGTAGCTTATACATGCTATCAAACAAGCTAATTTTGGACAGAAGTCCTTAATGTTTTCTGCATGTCTTCTTTGGCACCAAAGTGAGGAAAGATGCATTCAGAGATTTTTAAAATCCATAAGTTTTTGGAATTCTATTAAAAATCCCTTCATATCATTTTCCACTAGTCAGCAACAATGCTGAAAAAAAAAAAAAAAAAAAACATGGTAAAAACCATCCAGGCCACTTATATGGACTATTGATCTAGTTAATCTATCAAAGAAACCACTTATATCATACCATTTAAGCAAGCTATACTAAGGGACATGGAAATCAATATTACCTGGTCGAGTGCACAAGCAAAAAGATCTAGCACATGTCCTTGATGTACAAGCTGCTTTGAAAGTCCCTCATAGAACTTCACAGCTTTATGATAAAGTGGAGCAGCATCTTTGTCTAGGTCCTTGTGAGAACGAATTGGTTCAGAAAAATTCTTCGATATAATCTGCAAAATGTTTAATAATGCAAAGCTGAGCAGAACTTCCATAATTCCTGGAAAAATAAGTAACCACAAAAGACTAGAAAAAAAAAAAAAAAAGAGAGAGAGAGAGAGCAAAACAAAAACCAAAAGTACAGAGATCTAATCCAAGTATTTCATATACATGCATCTTTAAACAGCTAATAGATAAAAGCACGAAGAGATTCACAATTTTCTGAAAAGCACCAAATAAAAAGAAATTCCCATTCTAACTAAATTGAAAACAAAAATTTCAAAGAAAAATACAGTTAAAAAAACTTATTCACCACTCTCACCAAGGACTCAGGAAGAACTCAAAACTTTTTTAGTAAACTAGAAATTGTAATTGAGATATGCAACAAAAAGAAAGTTAGGTCTCTCTTTCTCTAAGAAGTACAATAAGTTCTGCATATTCATAATTTTAGTGACATCAAAATCCGGGGATTGAATCAATAACTCTCAATAAGTTTTGAATATGGAAATAATGGCTAAACATAATATGTCCGCCTGTGGCATTATTAATATCCCAAAGCTCCAGTCAGTTACTTATAACACTTTGGTGGTGCAAAGCTTGGTGTTGAGCATTTGCCAATTTAATTAACCACAAAGGCCAGGAGAAAAGTAACTTGTTAGCAAGCTTTTTCTTTTTTTCCAAACATCAAATAAACTTATTTCCTCATGCTCCCACACCTTCAGCCAACCTGCATTAGATCTCTACAGCACTCAACTTTCAATGTCTTACATTTGAGAAAGCACAAGATACAGGACATATTTGAGGCTTGGTCTTTTTCATTCAAATTAAAGGGATAAGAAACAGCATTTTTTTTACTTGAAAAACCACCGTGTGGTACTGGGGACTTTACATCTGCTCCTTTAGCTAAAATCTGAGTGATTTAGGGATGAACAGGTTGCTTGTATTCATCCATCTGATTCACTTTGTCAGCTGCGTCATTTGTTTTCTAGCTGATTATTATTAGATGCGTTCATCTTATATCTAGAGAGTAACTTCCCAAGAAAAAATCCAACCTATGGTACCAAGAAACGAGTTCCAAGTTAAAATTACCACCTGAACTTCAACTTCACTAGAAAACCCCCCCTTTTTTTTGGATGAATGAGTAAAATTTTACTGACAAAAAACACAAACTTACAAACACTCCAGCTATTCAAAACAACAGCTGGAACAAGTTCTGCAAACCAGAACACACATCACCTACAGAATACATCAAATCTGCAGAATGCAGATAAAAGAACAAAACATCAACTAATACACCAGATTACAACTAACCAATTTCAACTAGAAACTCTATACACCAACCAACAGAAACAAAGCTCATACTATTTTCAAAGAATGCTATCGGAAATCCCCCATCTACAGCACTAGTAATATTCTCCAGAGTACTACTATATCTACCTCTAGCCAGCACCCGTGACCATATCTCCCACTTAATCTGCCTAATCATTTGTTCTTCTGACCTGATATGATTTGAATGCCTAATATCATTCCTTTGTGTCCATATGTGATAAATGGTAGCTCCCAACTCAGCTTTCAGACAACACAGCTTTCAAACTATCATTTAATAAATCCTTCTCCCCCCACTGCAAAATATCAGCCCAACAAGTCTGAATATTCATTACAGTGCGCATGTCCTCAGGATTTCCTTCCAGATTCACTTGCTGAATCCACAAAGAAAGAACAGATGGTCTTTATCTACAATAGAGTTTCTGCAAAACACATACTTTACACCTCCATCAAAGTCCCAATTCAACATCTTTGCCCCTGTAACCAGACCATCACGCATGGCAAACCAAAGGATGAATGAGTGCTTAGGGATAGCCAAGTGAAACCACACAAATCTCCACCAGTCAGCTGGAGGCACCTTCAACCGAATATTTTCCCAAGTTTCTGTCATACTATACTCACCCTTCTTTCCTATGCTCCATACAGGCTGGTCCAGCTCTCCAATTTGAACAAGAGGAAGTTGGCTCTGAATCCGCACCATAGGATCTGATCTGGCAGGAGGCCAACACCATGAATTCCCTTTAAGCACAGTCGACAGTTTAGCATCAATTTGGCTAGCAAATTCATAAACCATCCAATGTCCAAACCTTTATTCATATAGAAACCATCCGGATGCCATTTATCAAGCCAAAGATGAGTTTGACTTCCATCTCCAACCTTAAAATGGATAAAATTCCAAGCCACATCCCTTAGCTTAAGTAACTTTCTCCAACACCATGAGCAACCATTAGGCACTTTAACTCTCCAAAAGCTCTTCCCCATCAGCAAATACTCCCTCACCCAAGCAAACCGTAGAGAGCCTGCTTTAGCAAAGTTATTCTTCCAAATGTGACGCATCACAGCAGCCCAGTTCCAGTCCTCAATCCTTTTAAGGCCTAATCCTCCTTCCTTTTTTGGCAAACAAACCATCTCCCATGCCACTTTGCTTTACCTCTAATAGAATCAGATCCAGACCACAAATAATGGTTAAATTTCTGTTCTACGAGCTTCACAATCTTTTTTGGCAAGATGAAAATGCTAGACCAAAAAGTGGATGCTATAAAGGACTGCAGAGATCAGCTAAAGTCTCCCAGCAAAGGTGAGCTTTTATGCAAGCCAAGAATCAATTCTACTCAAAATTTTATCAACCAACACTCCACAATCAACAGCACTAAGTGATGCAGAATGCAATAGCAAGAGTTTATTGAATTCTTTTAATTTTAATTAGGTTTTAATTGTGTTAGGGCTAATTTATATTTTATTTACTTTGTATGAGTAATTTATTATTGTAATTCAATAAAAGGACATTACCGTTGTCTTAGGTTATGTTAGGTAAGTGAATAAAATTTTGTTAGGCAAGTTATTAAATGGGCATTGCCCTAATTAGGGTTTAGTCTTTAGTCTATTTAAGCGTTAAGCGTATTGTTCTATTGTATTTAGCAGTTTATGATTAATGAAAAATTGGATTGATGGTTTGTCAATTTTCCCCCTTTCTTTCACGTTTCTCCCTCCCCTTGGTTGGGGCTTTCACGTTTCTCTCCCCTTATTTCATCTCTTCTTTAGCTCAATTTCATCTCTTTGTCAGCCCAATTTCTTCTATTTTACCGTTCTTTACTTTTTGCGGGTTTGTCCTGCATCACTAAGTTTACTAGAAATGAGAGGAACACCTAGGTACCTAACTGGTAGATGGGACTCCTTGATTTGCAAACAATCCACTAGCCTTTCCTTCTAAACAGGAGACACCCCTGCCATGCAGGCCCAAGACATTTGCAAAAACTTGAAGCACATCCTTGACAGATTGGAGAGATTTCATATTTGCAGCTGCAAACAACAATAAATCATCCACAAAAATCAAATGGGTGATCGGCAACTTAGAGCATCTCAGATGGAAATCAAACAAACTTCTATTCTTAGGTCCCATTAACAGCCACTGGGATCTGGAATTTGTTATACACTCTCTAACCCAATGAACATAGGTTGAAGGCAGTCAAAACAAGTCAAGTAATGCAAGATGACATCCCATTCAACTGAGTCATAGGCTTCTCTCAAATCAATTTTTAGAGTGCATCTAGCTACCCCATGCTCTTTATGGTAATTAATCCCTCACCAATTCTTGGGCAAGAACCACATTTTTGGCAATACTTCTCTTTGGCACAAAAGCTGTCTGGTTGGAACTAATAATAGAACTCAGAATTGGCAGCAGCCTATTAGCAAGTATCTTATTGATACATTTATACATAACATTGCAGTAAGAAATGGGCCGGAATTCACCCATTGGAGCACTTTTTTCTTAGGAACAAGAACAATAATGGTTGCATTGACTGCCTTTAAGAGCATACCTGTTTTGAAGAAAGTTTGCACTGCGACAACAAAATCTCTCCCAATGATAGACCATGCCTTTTGGAAGAAAGAGGCTGAAAACCCATCAAGTCCAGGGCTTTATTTTCTAGAAAACCCCTTAAAATGTAGAATATTATAAGGGGGTACAAATGAATTCTTGTTCAAATGGAACCTCCTCCCTTTGGAAGAACAAGGTGGGAAATGAGGCCATAGGTTCAAATTCCATCAACTACATGTGTAAATCACCAACCAAAAAAGAAAAAGAAATTAATAGGAGCATGCCCCCCTTATTTGGTGCCTCTTGTCAAAGTCACTACTACAAAACTATGGGACATCTCAAAGATGCATCATGTCCATGGGTGGTGGACATTATTGCAATGAATATTTGATTTTCCATAAGAGCAGTAAATAGAAAGGAACATTATTGCAATGAATTCCTATTAAACTGACTGAATTCACAGAACTGAGCATACATACAAGCATAGAAATGAATATGGAACTCTATTATCATTAACGAGTTCATAGAAAATGTAAAACCAGCAGTCCTTACAGCACCGGGGCCTTCGGTTGATGGCCCACCAATAAACGCCAAAATTCTAGCCCCAGAACCTGGAACACATGCTCCTAACAAACTGGCCGCGATACTCAATGCCGTGCCGGTGCACCTAGTAGCCCGCAGATCGGCCGGCACGGCCCAAGGATCCTTCTGTAACTCCTCCAAAACCTTTTCAACAGAAAGAAATGAAATGTTCGTTTATATTGATGAACAAAAAGAAGAAGAAAACGATTGACATTCTGGTTCGTACCGAGTTGAGGGCGAACTCGCAGTGGGACTTGGGCAACAGAAAGCGCGAAATGCTCTCAGTGGAAAGCCCATCCCTGGCACCAGCAATGACACCGGTGGCGGGCTTGGGCTTCTTGGCAAAAAAGCTCATTCGCTCAAGAAGCTGGTCCTTAGACACGTCCATGGACCCCTTGAACACGTACACCTTGGGGATCTGCCCGAACCCTAACTCGTGGACGTGCACGAAAGTCCCAAAGGTGACCAGCCCCAGCAGGGAATTGTCGGGCAATAAATCAACGGCCTGAGACAGCGCGGACTTGAGGAAAAGCATCTCCTCCTCGATGACGCAGGTGTCGACGACAAACATAAAGACAGGTGGGGGAGCCGCGTCGGAGGAGGAGGAGGGAGTTTGGTCGTACTCGATGGTGGTGTATTGGGGGAAGAGCTCGGCGGGGAGATTATCGTCGGAGATGGAGGAGTAGTTGGGAGGGAAGTGGTTGCGCTGGAAGCAGAAGGGGCAGATCCAGATCTTGGCGGCGAAGTCGACGATGGAGAAGGGGTTTAGGACGGAGCGGCAGGTGCGGCAGCGGAGTGCGGAGTAGGGGAGGACCGGCATGTTTGGGAAGGGCTTGTTTGGGGTGTAGATGGCCGACACTGGGACTACGCAGTTGCTCGCCTCTTGCTTCGTGCCCGGGATCACGTTCCACGCCATTCGCACGCCGTCTTGCGATTCTAATTCTACGAACTCCGCCATTTCGGATTGGGCGGGAGATTTTGGCCGGCTACCTTACGCCAAGGGTTCTGTTCAATTCTGCAACATTTCTTATTTCCTATCAACACGTTTACTAGAAGGGACTGCAGTGGCTCTCATGTGCTGGCGGCGGCTACTCATATGCTGGTGATGATCAAAAAGTTTTCTCTTCTTCGTTTTATTACGGCTTTGCATGGAAAAGTGGTTATAGGTTGATCCGCCTATTGCAAAGGACTGCAGTTCAGATCAGAATTAACACAACAAAATAAATAAGGCCATCATCTCATCAATCCATACTTTGCCACGTCGTCGATCCAATGCATACTGAAGTTCTTGCTTTTGGGTTTGGCCTCCACATCAGCATCTCAGTCTATAACTATTCTTGTTGGGAATTGGGCTAACAAGCCACTTTTGGCCCACAATATTCATATGCGAAAGCAACAAAACCGTTTCATAAACCCAAGACCGATCCAAGGCTCTCTTCCATCGTACCACGCTTAGCAGGAATCCACCCCAATAAAAGTAAATTACGCTCCCGGCCCCCCATTATGCCGGGTATGCTCCAAATTGAGGGTACATGGGATGCTTAAAGTGCTAGCAATAGGTTTTCTTAAATCTCATTCATTTCTCTAGTGTAAGAAAAATTGTTACAAAAATTCAAAAAAAGAAAACCTCTGCAACAGCTTCCCTACACTATAGAAATATTAAGAAAATTAAAAGTTGTTCCCTTTATCTAGAGAAACAAAAGTGGTTCCATCAGCATTATTTAATATAAAAACTTTTTATTTCCTCTCTCTTTCCTCTATCATTTGTTTAAAACAATATTTAAATAATTTCTCTTTCTTCTTTCTTTCTTCTAACATTTAATTTAAATAATATTGAAATAGCATAGGAAAATGATAAAGAAAACTGTTGTGAAGATTATTTAAATAGGAAAGTTACTGCTAGGGCTTTTAGACCTAGACATGTAAAAGTTTTAGTCATTAGAATTCTATTTGTCAACTTTACTAATGTTTAGTCTACTCTTATAGTGTATGCTTCCACTGAGATAATGTATGTGTTGGGTAATCTCTAATGCAATAAATGTATTCTCATAAGACATGATGCGATGTATGTATGTCACAGATGTTCAAATCACTTTGTGATGATTCGTAAGGCCTGTTCTTGATCTGCAATGGAGAAATAGACAAGTCTCAGTTGGTATGGTTAGAATTGAGAAATATGGCACATACTCGACTTGTTGTACTTGCTGAATTGGAGAGATGTTATGTGATGTCATTGCTTTTCACAATCATGTCTAGCTTCCTCTCCATTGTCGCCATTTGAGATTGGACTCCATTGTTAATATTGACTTCATACACACCCTTCTCTTTGAGTCCTTGCTCCCTCGGGATGAGAATTGTTGGGAGTTCTCGCTCAAAGTTTCAAAGAGCTCTATGGCTTCTTCACTACTTTTCTCATCAACACATCCCACAGCATGAATCCACAAGACTTTTGTTAGAATTATCTAAACCTTCATAGAATGCTTGTACCTGATCTTCTTGGATAAGTTGTGATGTGGACATTTGATAAGTAGCTCATTGAAGTGCTCCCATGCCTCGAAGAAAAGGTCCCCATCTTTTTGTTGGAAGGTCTGAATCTCCCTCCTCAATTGTCTTGTCTTTGGGCTGGGAAGAATTTCTTAAGAAACTTTGTTGCCAACTCCTCCAGAGTGTGAATAGACCCTGCAGCCAAAGAATTTTAACCAAAGCTTAGCATTATCCTTTAAAGAAAAAGGAAAGAGAATTAACCTGATATGCTCTGATGTTAAGCCAATGAATGTTCTGCGTCTTGCAAAGATCAAAGAAATCTCTTATGTGCAAAGTATGGATCCTCGGAGGGTGTGCCTCTAAAAGTGTGGTAGCATGTTGAGTAAATGAGGGGATAAATTGAAGCTGCCTTGTGCATTTGGTTGATAGGCGATGCATGATGGTTGATTGAGGTTTTTGTGAATGAAAAGAATTTTCATCAGTTTCGCTCGGGTTGATTCTCAGCCATCTTTTTCCTCAACTTCAAATTCCTCTTCTTCTTCGGAGTCTTCTTTTGGCCTTCGAGGTGTCGAATAGTTCGTTCAACTCTCTGGATTGTATGGAATAACAGCTAAATTCTGAGATCGACCGTCCTTGCATGGGCAAAAATCAAATTCTGCAGTGGATAGCAGCTTCAGTGCTGAATTCTGCAAAAACTTTAGCAAAACAGAATTAAATTTTTTTTTTTTTTTTTAAGAAGATGCAGAAACAAAATAACTTAAATAAAAAGGAAAAACTTTAAAAACACAATTTAAACGCAATCCCCGGCAACGGCGCCAAAAACTTGTTGTACAAATATCCACCTAATTAAAATAGCGAATAAAATGCACGTTTTTACTCGCAGTGCACAAGATCAAAACAATAGTATAGACGGCAAATACGAGATCATTCCACGCAGGATTGGTAAACTATGTTTAAAAGCAATTCCTAAAAAGATATTGTTCGAATAGAACGATATTAAAGATTGAATTGAAATAATAAGATAAAAGGCTAGGGCTTCGATATCCACCACTAATCATACTCAAATAAGGTAAACAATATGCCCAATCACAATCATGTCAAGATACTCAATGTTTGCCAGCCTAAGGGCATGGGGTATACTCCAAAGTTTGATTTCCCTAAACAACGAGATTAGGCATGGGTGTATACTCTAACTCTTTTTTTCCTTGATGGATTTAGCATGGGTGTATAATCATAAGTGTTCCTCAAGAAAGCTATTAAATCTATGGAGAAATCGGACTAAAACACTAAAACCTAGAACATGGTGTATATTCCGGGTCCTTTCATGTTGATTTACCCCCAAGAAACCGCCAAATTGTTCTTTTGTCACTCTACTAGGCCCAGACTTCCGGTCATCAAATTGACGCTAGATAACACTCTACACATGTTATATGCATAAGTATGATCAAACCCATACATAACCCATATGAAGAACGAACAAAAACCCGAGATAAATCAATTAAGCATCAAAACATGAATTGTAGCAAGACAAATTGAAACCTTAAAGAGACATGATTAGGGCTTCAATCGAGTCCTAACTAAAGTATTAGCTACACATAATTTGGATGAAAATCATCCCCATAAGAAAATAACAAAGAAAAACCAAAAAGAAATAAAGAACTAAGAAAAACCCTTCTTTGAAGCCTTTGATTCTTCTCCTCAAGCTTGTGTAATTGTTTTGGAGGACTTAGGGGAGTATTTATAGAGTTTAGGAACAACCCTAGTCAATTTCGTGCACCCTAGGCAGTCCAAAATCGAGTTGGAGTAGGTTTAGGATTTTTCCAAATCGGGTCTGCCGACGTTACTGTTCACCGCGCAAGGTGGCTCGAGCCATCTTGATAAGTCGCTCGAGCGAACCTTATCTGCTTTAGGTTTTGCTTGATGATTTGTTCCTCTCTGAGTCCTCTTTCCAACGCACTTGACCTTGCCTTAATCCGAGTTTTGAGCTAAGCGTTATGGCCAAAATAGTGCACAAAGGTCAGATTTTCAGCAACTTTGCACAGTTCATATGTTTTGAGCCCAAGTTGATGGAATTGACTTCTTTTCTTCCAAAACCTATAAAATAAGGGAAAAACACAAAAACAACACAAAACATCATATTATAATGAAACTAAGAGATTAACATATGTGAATTAAGGGGCTTGAATGTGTAACATTCAGCACTTATCACACCCCCAAACTTACATATTGCTAGTCCCTTAGCAATACAAAACTGAAAATAAAAGACAACTACTGTACCTCCTCTGTCGTGGGAAACACGATTGCATTTAGCGTATGCAACAAGCCTTTTAAACCCCTAGGCATTCCTAGTAGGACGAGTGAAGTCTCGTGAGGGTTTAACAGGAATGATACCCACAAACATTATGCATAACTCATGTTATCTCCAAGACTAAAGTATCACAAACAACCACGATTCTCATTCATTAGCAAGCTTAAAAGGATAAACTCCATCTTCAAAGTGAATTGGAATTTCAAAGTCTAACCACTTACAAATGATAAGCTGAGATTTCACAAGTTCAATTCAGTGTAAAGTGAACCAACATATAATTATGAGGCTTTCAAATTAATTCTGATGTGCAATGACTCAATATCTCCTAGTTGAC